>CEMU01567794.1:24636-42029 GCA_900068965.1 Calocybe gambosa
TCGGTCAGGACCATCTAGATCTAATATCCGCAAACAAAGATAACCTCTGCCTTGAGCATTTCGCTCCCTTTGGTTATGGGATCTCCATCTTTTCCCGTTCTTCTCGCATCTGCAAGCCCTGTTTCTCAAGGTGCTGAAGCTGCAAGTATACTCCGACCATTCTCATCAGATGGCGACATATCTCACGGATGTTATCTTTCACCGACAGAAAGTCTACAAAGCAAATCTAGTGTCAGACGCACCTCCTGTTCTCCTGAAGTACAGGTTTGACAAAAAGTACCGACATCCGACCTTGAACTCTTCTTTGACGCGCTCGCGTGTCGCTGGTGAGGCTCGGGCGCTGCTCAAATGTCTTCGGTACGTACTTTTAGACATACACCGACCGCCATTTTACATACGCCGCGTCAATCGTATGCAACCATCTTTGAATAATAGTACGAATGATTTGAGCTCGACTGATACATTTTAAATTTATCTATAGATCGGGTGTCAACGTACCTGGCGTTAGGATGGTGGATGTGGAGGCCGGGGCGCTAGGGATAGAATGGATAGACGGAGAATGTATCAGACGTTTGCTGCCGGGAGGTACGGTGATTGAAGAAAGAGTGGATGGCGTCGTGCGGGGAGATGAAAGTGCCTCCGATCCCACCGACGCGCTCAAGGAGTACGGTGTATCTATAGGTATGTTTACTACAGTGTTACAATGAGTCTTATTCACGTTTCAATACGAGAAACGTTGATGAACCTGGTTGGCACCGAAATTGCCAAAATGCATGCAGCGGATGTCATACACGGAGATTTAACCACGTCGAATATGATGCTCCGACATCCATCATCTTTCACCCCCAGCAATGGAAACCTCAGCACACAGCTAGTAAGCATAAGCGGAGACTAAGCTATACACTTCACAAATCTATTAGGTGCTGATCGACTTTGGCCTATCGTATCACTCGAGTCTTGTCGAGGACAAGGCTGTCGATCTTTACGTTCTGGAACGTGCTTTCTCATCCACGCATCCGGACTCTGAACCTCTTTTTGTTTCTGTGCTAGGGGCTTACGCTAAGCAACTAGGCAAAGAATGGTCTGCCATAGGTCGACGACTTGACGATGGTACAGTGCATCATGCTCGAAGTACTTACTCCTGCTGACATGCAATTAAACAAGTCCGGCTACGTGGACGAAAGCGTAGTATGGTTGGTTAAAATTATACAACTGCTATCATGGAGGCTCTTTTGTGTGTAAAAAGCAGGGATATAAGCATCCTCATTATACGGGAATGACTGGATAGACTTGTGGTTTGTGGTTTGTCAGTAGGAGCATTCAAAGCAAGTCGCGTAAGATTCTAATCAATCCGTTTGTGCTGCGCAGCTTTTCCATCATAAGTGTGAACTCCTAATTTTGATTTCTCACGCAAGAGCCGAGCTTGCAACCTCTCTTTGCTTAGGACGTTCTGTCCATTTTCCCTTTCCATTCTGTTCGCCACGAACTAACGTTCGTTGACGCATATCGTAGCCTATTTTTCTTTTATTTGTTTTATGGAACATCAGGAACCGTATATCCAACCTCCGACGACTCCGAAATCATCTACATCTGCCGTTGACTTGAGCGGTTCACCAGCTGGAATCGTGGCCCCAGCACCTCCCTCACCTTCTTTGGAACCATCTGATAGCAAAACCTCGTTTTCGCGACGACGAACAAGCTGGGGGCAACGCCTACAAATCTCTGGGCAGGACCCACTTCGACTCGATCCCTTCCTGGGACCTGCGCCCTCAACAGCTCCTTCAGGCTCCAGACCTGTGATAAACGACTTGTTCTCCTCGCCAACCGATGATAGAAGCTTCCCGTTCTCCGCGCGTTTTGGTAGCCAGAACGCGACCATGAATCCGTATACAGACTCTCATCCTGGCCTCTCGACCGCGTCGCTCATTACGCCTCCTGAATTTGGGTCGGAGGACGATGGGCATAGGGAAGACGATGAAGCACATTTGACAGCGAATTCGTCTACGAATGGCATGCAGGGTGACTATGACGAGTCGGATCCTGAACGGAGTGCTGTCATGACGCCGCGCAGTCGTCGACGAACCAAACAGTACAGCGTCACGCCTTCTCCGTTGAAGAAGACCAGTTCTGCCTTCAAGTCCATGTCCCACAACATACGACGCGCATCTGTTCGTGTGGTCAATATTGCATCGGCAGGTTTAGAGAGTCAGATGCGGCTTGGGGACGGGGATACTAGCCGCGGTGGGGGTCCCGCTCAGGATGGTGAGGAGGAGCCACTTCCTGACTTGGCCAAAGCTTTGCCAATTCGTGGTCGAACGCTGGGGTTCTTTGGCCCAGAAAGCAGAGTTCGACTTGCCTTGTTTAATTTCCTTGTATATCCGTGCGTCATTTTTTTGATCGAATCTTGGAAGAAACCCACTGACAAGCTAACAGATGGACTGAACCAACTATCCTTATGCTAATCATTATCAATGCTGTCGTTTTATCCATTCAAGCTGCCTTTCCTTTAGCTCTCCCAACATCTGACGGCACCGTCCTCCCGCCCAGTATCAAGGGCTACTTCCACTCATGGGAAGACTATACACTTTTTGTATTATTTATTATTTTTACGTGAGTTTACATTTGTTCGCATGACTATGGAGCTGAACCTCTTGTAGGTTGGAAGCGTTTGCACGTATATGCGTCTCTGGATTTTTGTTCGATCCCGAGGTTTCCATGACATCTTTATTCCGGTCTCCTTTTGCAGGACCATCCGATCGTTTTACATCAGCGTCAGCTGGCGCTTCCAACTCTACTCTCGGTCTTTCCAACTCAATAGCTCAGGGTGCCCTTCATCGGGATACCTCCATGACCAAGAGATTGAAGAATCTCAAAAGTACTCTTCTACGTCCTTTCGCGCTAAAAGCTCATGTACCAAATTCTCCCTACCCCCATGTTCCACCACAATCCCAAGTCACACTTACCAACAACGAACCTTCCTCCCACAATCCTCTCGCTGAAAAAATACTAGCTGCAGCTCATGGGGTACACTCAACGATACGCGATCCTGGTACCGCTACGTTTTTGTCACGAGCTCTACGTTCCGACAATCCCGATGCTATCTCGCTTCCATTCCGGTTGAGTGTCACCAAGTCACACGACAGGGTCGCTAGAAACATACCATATCTGAGGCAAAGCTGGAGTCGAATTGATTTTGTAGCTATCGTCAGCTTTTGGATCACATTTGTACTTGCATTGTCTGGTGAAGAACGAGGGCGGTATCATATCGGCATCTTCAGGGCGATGAGTGTGATTCGGACGGCCAGATTGCTGACTATCACGTCTGGTACTACGGTGCGTTTGCCTTGAATCTATCGGTATCCATGGCACTGATCTGACCACCCACTACTATAAGACTATTATGCACTCTTTGAAAACAGCCCGTCCCTTGCTTGCCCGCGTCGCTTACTTCGTTCTTTTTGCCATGGTTTTATTTTCGTAGGTTTTATGAATTTGTCATCGAGACCCTCTTAATGCTTGACCATTTGTAGGATTATTGGTGTTCAGTCCTTCAAAGGTTCCTTACGGCGGACGTGCTTGCTTTCCCCTACTCAAGGCGAAAAAGAGCTCCAGATCGACGGCCAGTTTTGTGGGGGCTATATAGATCCCACCACATTCAGTGCGACGGGCTACATAATGCTTGACGGGTCGAAGTCGCCTACATCCAAAGGTTACATCTGTCCATTAGGGCAAGTTTGTAAAGTCAGTCGTCACAACTATCACCTAGAGCTGCCTCATCTGATTGACTGGGTTTCACAGGAACAAGACAATCCGTCTAACGGTGTCGAAAATTTTGATGTCATATGGTATGCGGCTCTGCAGGTTATCATTACCGCAACAGCAAACGGCGTATGTGTCTAGGCTATTGTTTCAGTTAATTCGTCACTCACTCATCTGCCAAGTGGACACCATTGATGTATTCCATGATCGATGCGGAATACTTTTTTTCTTGTTTCTTTTTCATCATAGCGGTTATCGTACTCAACTTTTGGCTCATCAACCTTTTCGTCGCTGTCATCACTAACACCTTTTCCGCGATCCGTTCTGAAACACAGAAGAGTGCTTTCGGAGCTGCACTGTGAGTGACTGACGATATTATGCATGCTTTGTTGACTATACGATTTCAGACTGGTTCCAATCAATGACACCCAAGACGATGGCTGGGCACCCGATGAGAATCAAAAGTCTGCCCGGCCAAACCTTGCCAAAACAATCTATGGCTATACTCGATGGTGTTGGGTCCTTCTTGCCCTAGCATCCCTTGTACTGCAGGCAACTCGCACTGTCGACGTGGACGAAACTCATGAGCTTGTCATGTATTATGGCGAGCTCGGAATAACGATCGCATTCGATATCGAGATTGCCCTTCGCGTTTTGGCTACACTTCCAGACTGGCGGTCCTTTTTCTCTCATGCGGGTAATTGGCTTGACACGATCTTGGCCATTGGGTCGAGTATTATACAAATACCTGGTATTCACAACTCCTCCACTTACCCTTGGTTTACGATCTTCCAACTTGCGAGGTTCTACAGAGTAATCCTTGTGGTCCCACGGATGAAACCTCTCCTGGTATGCTGATGAGTTTCCTAGCCGTTGTCACTCATCTAATATTCCTGCAGCTTGCAGTGTTTGGTAATATGTACGGTCTGGCTAACATGTCTTTGTTTCTAATCATGATCAACTACATTGCTGCACTTGCGGCTGTGCAGCTTTTGCGTGGCGATCTCGGTGAAGATAATCCCATGCATTTCGGAGACGTGTGGACGGCGTTTCTCGCCGTTTATCAGGTGTTCTCTTCAGAGAACTGGACCGATATACTTTATAGTACAACGGGCGCCGAAATACGACTTGGACAAACGGTCATAGTGGCTTTTTTTGTCACTGCATGGATGCTTTTCTCCAACTGTGGGTGCTCACGCCAGTTTGTTGAAGCACGTGCCTAAATTTTGCAAAAGTCATCGTTTTGCAGATGTTCATTGCTGTGATCAACGAAAACTTTGAAGTTGCAGAGGAAGCGAAGAAAGGGGAACAGGCATCGAAGTATTGGGCTAGCCATCGAGCGCAAGAAGGCTCAGCAGCATGGCTGCGTCGGCTGAATCCATATCGCTGGCTGAAAGCCAACCCTGTGAGGGTCAAAGTAGATAATCTTCCTGCCAACCTGGTTCTCCCAATGCAGAAGTCTTTGGTTCAAGACTACAATATTCCCAAATATGATTTGCCATCACCTGCTGTAGGCATATATTCTGTTACATATCAACAAACATCTTTCTGACGTGTCCAGCAGGCTGAGCAATTCACAGGTAGTTCCAAACCTCGGCACTATTCATCGAAGTCTTTGAATGCCTTGGAACGTCTATTTGCGGGCAACGCAAGGTCGAATGACGTTCCTCTTTCTACCTTTAGGCAGGACAAGACAAGAGTAGACCAGGATGAGGAATCAGACCGTCATCTGTATGTTTCTTCACTTGCTTTTGAAGGTTTGAATTAATCATCCAATTAGAGAGCTACTAGCCTCTGTCAACCCAGAGGGTGTGACTTCCCAAGAACTCCGCGACGAGCTGTACGAACGACGCGCACAGAAAGCGGACTTTATCCGTGACCATCCAACATATGATAAAACCTTCTGGATTTTCTCCCAGAAGAATGTCATACGTAGGATGTCTCAAAAACTTGTTCAGCCAGCAAACGGAGAGCGAATCTTTGGTACTCCATACTCCCCAATCGCTCACCCAATCTTCCAACTTGTTCTTCTGCTCACAGTGATAGGGGGTATCATCACCGAAACCATAGCGACACCTGTCTACCGCAGAAGTTACTTTTTGCAACATGGGCTCGATGTGGGCGCTTGGTTTGATGTAGCCGAAACTGCGTTTGGTTTCCTCCTCGTGCTTGAGTTTATCATCAAAATAATTGCGGATGGCTTTGCTTTCACGCCGAACGCCTACATACGAAGCATTTGGAATGTTCTGGACTTCTTCATCATGGTCGGTATCCTCATCAACATTACGACTGGTCTCGTCTACATCGGTGGACTCAGCCGATTCACGAGATCACTCAAAGCGTTGAGGGCGCTACGCTTGATCACTCTTATTGACAAGATGCGCAACACGTTCGAGTCATTGATTTTGTCAGGCGCGATACGTATACTCGACGCTGCAATGCTAGCCATTCTGTACATGATTCCATACGCGGTCTGGGGCTTGAACATTTTTGCTGGAAAAATGAATGTGTGTAATGACAGCGACGTGGCTGGGATGTCTGCTTGCGTAGGGGAATATACCAACACAGTTTTGGGCGATTCATTCGGCTTCCCAGTTCCCCGGGTGTGGGACAATCCTTCCCCTTCAACATCATTCTCGTTCGACAACTTCCCATCTTCCTTGCTCATCCTTTTTGAGATTGTTTCTCTTGAGGGGTGGGTTGATGTTATGGGGGTAGCCACTAGCATTACGGGAAAGAATCTACAGCCGGAAACAAACAGTTCCCAGTTCAACGCATTATTCTTCGTCATCTATAATTTGATGGGTGCAGTCGTCATTTTAACCCTTTTTGTTAGGTAGGCGTCCATTTGTTCTTGATTTATATAACGCTGACGTTGTCTACTCTATCCAGCATTATCATTGGCAATTTCAGCTCAAAGACTGGCTCTGCCTTCCTTACAAAACCTCAAAGAGAATGGATCGATTTGCAGAAGCTATTCAAAAGGCAAAAACCCTCGAAAAGGCCCCCAAGCAAGCCCACCAACCCAATCCGGGCCTGGTGTTTTGATCGCGCTGTTCACAAGCATGGCTGGTGGTCTAGAACCATGACATTTCTCTTCGTCTTACATATATTGGCTCTTATGTACGTTGTTGTTTTGCTTAAGCATACTCGTTGCTTAACGGTATTTTTAGGACGCAAACATTCACATCGCGGAGGCTAGCTGATACTCTAAGAAGTAAGTTGTCTCTTAGGCTCATAATCTATTAAGCGCGCTCATTGGTCATGTTTAGATGACTTTTTCTTGGGCATTATGTCCGTTTATATGGTGGACGTGACAGTCCGTCTATCAGGTCTTGGATGGAACAGTTTTCGAGCGAACGGGTGGAACCTATTCGATATTGTTGTGGCGGGTGGTAGTTTTATCACGACTCTGATCGTTCGGTTTGGCTCTAGTGGATTCGTTACACAGCAACTCCAGAAACTATTCCTTGTCAGCATCGCTTTTAAACTGCTACAGAGAACTAACAGCTTGAATATGCTTTTTAAAACTGCTGTGTAAGTTTACTCACGCATCTCACGCTTCATTTCATTAAACCCAACTTTTTCCCAGCGCAAGCTTGCCCGTTATCATCAGCCTGCTTGGGCTGTGGCTTATATTGTTCATATTCTTTGCTATCTTGTACGTCGAAGTATTCAGTTTGACAAAATGGAGTGGGGGGGAAACAAGGAACTTGAACTTCACCTCTGTTGGTTCCTCTCTAGTGGTGCTGGCATTTATGAGTGTTGGGTAACTCAATGACATCATACTTATCCATGACTTTTTTCTGACCGCATTATAGTGAAGGGTGGAACAAGTACATGCATGACTAGTAGGTCTCAGTATCTTGCTGCATCATACGCATCTCACTCTTTCACAAGTGCACTCTCTTACCCTCGCTGCACCAATTCTTCAAATACTATAACGGAGTCTGACTGTGGCAGCCAACGGTGGGCGTTCGCGCTCTTTATCGCCTGGAACCTTCTTAGCATGGTGTGTTGCAAACAAAAACCGCATTTTTTGTGTTCATACTTAGTCCTAATTTGCAGTACATCTTTGTTAACATGTTTACTGGTAGGCCTAGCTAAGCTTACATTCCAGCACCGCCTACCTTCTCACACAATTCTTCAGGTGTGGTCGTAGAAAACTTTTCCTACTTCTTCCAAACTTCGGCAGGTGGTGCGAAGTCAATAACCAGAGAACAGATGCGATCATTCAAAAAGGTCTGGGCTGAGTTTGCAAATTCTAGGACTGGTTATCTGGAACGCCCTAAATTTGTTCCGTTCTTTGCAGTCAGTGACTCCTTCGTATTACCCGATCTATGCTCATTCATCCTAGAAATTAAGCGGAGCTTTTGAAGTCAGAATCTACCCGGCTGACTACAATATACCGAACATCTTGGACGTGTGTAAGGAATCACCGGACCCCACTATGAACTGGTCTAATAGGATTGTGGCTGGTATGGATATGGGAAAATTGAATGCTGTTCTAAACGGGCTTGATTATTCTGCAATCCGGAAACGAAAAGCCGTATACAGCCGCCTTTATCATGAAGCCAGGATTACACACCAACCAGGTCGTGGCATCTCCTTCAATGATATGCTTATCTTACTGGCTCACCATAAACTCATCATCGACGGCGAGGCACTTGTGTATGTCTACTTTTCGTCATGATGCTTCCACGACTGAAAGTGCTCGCTCAGCTTGCAGGACCTGGTAGCGAGGACAGAAACAAATAAACTCGTCACAGATCTTGTCAATCTAGATCGTGTTCGGTCTTTGCTCAGAACAATCTCCCATAGGCGACGGTTCTTGGCGTATAAAGAGCGTCTATATACCGAACAACAGCAAGGTATGTCTCGTCTGTTGAAATACCAATGGAGTATAGCTGACTTTGTTCAGAAATCCCCTCAATTGTGGTTGACTCGCTCACTGAGACCCCAAGTCCTGTATCACCCGATGGACGACACCATCGTTCCTCCCTCGGAAGTCCTACTCCTGAATGGCGTTTCACCTCTCCTGATGTGTCGCTAGCATTGGACATGACCACAGGATTACAGCGGAGCAGCCGGCGTATAAGCGACATGAGCGCGCTATCCACAGACCATGGGTATTCGTCCCCGTATGTTACTTGAACATCGACCACTAGCTCAAAGACTGATGATTCATGCACAGACGAATTTCAATGATGGAAACAGATCCGCAAAACGTCCTCTCGTCGATGGAGAACTCCAAGTGGGGAGGTAAGCTTTACGTTCCTTTCACCCACCTCTGGCCTCATTTCCTGTAGATCTGATGGTAGAAGCTGTGGACGAAGATGAGCGAGTGTAAACTATGCTGACTTAATTATATACCATGCAAATCACATTGTTCAACTAACCCAATGGACCATATTAGATTAGACAGCAATCTGTACTCTACCAATATAATATTTATGGACCTATTTGCTCCCTTTCCTTTTTGTATATTTTCTTATCGTCCGTTGGAGTTGTAAAGCAAAGACAGGAAAGCATATAACGCGAATACGGGTAGATAGGTATTGGAAAGTGAGCCTCTACAAAACTTATCCTCTCTGCCCAGGAGGGCGGTACACCTTTTTAGCAGTTTGAAACCCATCCTCGTCTTTCTTGGGGGGCTCTCTGGAAGAAGGCAACGCGGATGAACCAACTCGAGGAGAGGACGTGACAGTCGCAGGTGCGGTACCGCCTCCAGCAGCTTGTTTTTGAACTCGGTCCCGCCACCCACCTCCGCTTGCCGAACCAAACCGTTGTGGAGCGACACCCGCAGCAGGGCTCTCTGATCGTGGTGGTGTAGATATGCCAGCACGTGAGGTTGCGCTGACAGGAGCGCCTCCTCGTCGCCACTGGTCGCGTTCTCCATTGACGGGAGGGGCTCGTGCAGGAGCGGGGGCACGAGATGCCGCAAGCTTCTCCGCTTGACGACGTTCGGCCTCCTCCTCACGTTGTTGTCGAAGACGTGCCTGTTCTTGATCCGCCAAGCGCTCTGCCTCGCGTTGTTTACGGGCGGCAAGTACCTTTTCCTCCGCTTCGCGCTTAGCAGCTTCTTCGGCAGCCTTAGCAGCTTCCTCTTCTTGACGAATGCGTTCCTCCTCCGCGATTTGTTCTGTTGTAAGAACAGTTATTAATCGACGTCTTGTCAGATAGAAATCAGACGAGTAGCTTACCAGCTTCACGCCGAGCCTCTTCTTCTTCCGTGGCTTTTCTTTGCCTTTCTTCTTCTTCACGTTTCAGCCTCTCCTCTTCCTTCGCCTTGAGCACAGCGTTTCGCCTCTTTGTCTTCTCCTCCTCAATTTTCCTACTCGCCGCCTCTTTCTTTTTTGCAAAATCCGCAGTCCTTTTCGCGATAAGGGTCTCCTTACGTTTTTCATAATCCTCCTTCATTCTTGAAAGACGCTGTTTGGTGCTCATGTTCTCTTCAAAGGTTGTTTGAGCATTCTCTTGGCGTGCCCTCTGCAGCGCTTCATGGGAATCAAGGTCGGTCTTTTGTTGCTCCTCATAATCCTTGACAAGTAAAGGTCGTTCCTCTTTACGGTACGCTCGTTCGATATGGTCCACGCGTTTGGCAACAATACGTAAACGCTCAGAGAGCTCTTTCTTTTCCTTCTCTAGCTGGGCAACTTGAATGACTATCAGGCCTTCAGTATCGATGGTTTCCAGTTTCTAAAGATTGCAAGGAGTCAGCTGGAGAAGAAGCCTAGAAAAGTAGGCATATTTGGGAAAAGTAGACTTGCATCAACATCGTTCGGTTTAAGGATTCCCTTGTCAACAAGAGACTGCGCATACTTCTTCGCCTCTCCAATGCGTATGGTTTCAACCTCTTTCCTTGTTCTTTCTTGCTCTCTCTTTCTTATTTCTTCCCTCGCACGCCTACTCTCCTCTTCCTTCTCCCTCCGTGAAATCTCCGCCCTTCGACTAGTTTCTTCCTTCTCCTTCCTCACGGTCAACTCACCCAACAACTCCCTCCTCCTCGCCACAAGCGCCCGTCTAATCTGTAGTGCTTTGCGCTCTCCCTCGACCGCAGCCAGCAAAGTTTTGAATTTGTCCTGCTGCTGTGCTCTTTTCGCATCATCATCCAAGTCCTCTCCATTCGCTCTCTGTTCTTCCCGATCGAGCCGCTCAATTGAGTGATGCAAGCATCCAGCAACTCTAGCCATGCGCGTCCGTACGAGTTCTGCGACGGCAGGTTGCACACCATCCTCAGCCCCGCTGTTAGCACCACTGCTCCCCGCAACCTTGTCCTGGTCATCACTGCCCGGAGAAAAGGCATCATCCACAAATGTGATACACTCCGCTTTATGATCGACTCGAATCGACAGCTCGCCACGACGCGCACATCCCATGATATATCCCTCAATTTGGGCATCATCGTATGCACCTGGAACACCTGCTGCACGTAAAGGTGCGACGAGAGTAAGGAGGTTGGACACTTTGATCGTGGTGTATACTTGCGCGAGTTGCGAGAGAAGCCGGGAGAGAAGAGCGCGCTGGAGAAGCGTGAGATAGAGCGCGTATGGTGTGTCAGGACCGGAGTCGGTATCAAGACCGGACGCAGAGGTGGAAAGAGAAAGTAAGAGCGGGGCAACGGATTGGCAGAGTGTGAGAGGATCGAAAGTTACTTCGAGGATGTTGTATAGCTGTTTGACGGGTTCGGGGGAGAGCTTGAGGACGTCCCGGGATAGCTGGAAGTAGGAGAAAATTGTATGAGTTTGGCATCGACATCATATAAACCACATAAAAATGTCTTACAGCATCTCTGAGTAGACCAGCACGAGTGGGAACCTTGGTAAGTCCCAACAAGGCAGCAAGTCTAGCATTTTTTCCCCTCAATTCGTCTTGCTCATCTCCGTGCAGACCTACAGGAACGGCAAGCGCGCTGACGAGAACTTGGCCAGCAAGCTTGCTAAGTTCTTCGTCGGTCCTTCCGCCGATGCTCGTGACGACGGCATAATACCGACCCCAAGCAGCAGCATGATACAAAGCATTCCCACTCATCAAGAATATTTTGGTTAGCTTTTCATAGTAGTTAGCCATCATCGAGGGCCGTGGCGCCTTTTTGGCCATAGTTAAAAGGTTATGGACGTCCTCGACGGAACGGAAGGCTTCCTGCCATAGTTCGAGCTCGACCGAGGTGTTGAGCTGGGCAAAGCGGGTATCGAGATGGTGTTGTAATGTGTCTGCATCAGAGAGGTTGATAGAATGCGGCTGGTGGGTATATTTGGCGACGTTAGAGAGGTGGAGGCGGAGAGTCTCGCAGAGGCGCCGGAATTCGACTTTTCGTTGGTGTTTCAAGCAAAATCTGAACGCCTGCTGGGCGACTTGCTATATAGGTTATAAGCAAATTGATAGGTTGCTACTGCTATTCTATGAAGTAGCAAAACATACCTGGTAAATGACCTCTAACCGGGCATTATTCTTGAGGGTCTCGAGTGACGTGCGATAACTCTCCCATAGGAATTTAAGCCAAGGTGTAACAAGTGCACGGTCTGTGCGATCCTTGCTCTGGTCCCCGGAAACAGCGCCAAGTAAAATGCTTTCGGGTGTCTCGCTGGCTTCGAGATCGTCGATATCCACAGCAGACTTTACGGCTGCCTTCTCCTGCGCCTCTCCTACTTTCGCATCCGCCAGTTGGACAAATCGGGTAATAACGCTTTCGATGCTCTGAACACTTGTGTTTTGCGCAATGTTCTTGTACTGCATAAGCCCTTCCTTCGCTGTTCGGCCCTTGCGCATATCTACACACAATTCGACAAAGCGCATCATGATGGGCTCGAGAGAGGTCAACGGTGCTGCACGAAACTTTTTGGAGGAGAACATTTCTGTAAGAGATTGGAGAGCAGCATGAGATTGGCCGACGGAGACGAGTCCTTCGGCTTGTTTTAGGACCGTCTCTGGTTTGGAGAGCGGAGCCATATTTTTGATATTTACTATACAACTTTTAAAAAGATTTCAGGAGTTTGTGCACTAAATTATAACGTACGTTAATCTGAAAGGTTACTGGCCTGGCAGACGACCGTTAAGCACCCTTGTAATCGAGGAAAGATCTGGGCGTATATCCCGACAGACACTTTGGAAAAAATGTGATGCCACTGTAGGGCCGGTCAAGTGTTTTCACGTGACTTCTGTCGCCCGTTCGGACTTCGGAGTCTTCGGTGATCATTTTATAGGTCTTTTTAATTGAGTATTTTAGTTTTCGAAATTCTATCGAGACAAAAACATTTAAATTGGATTTTTTGGAGTCCCGAGGCTGTCACATCTTTTTATCTCTTCACACTGCCAGTGTCAACCCATTTTAAGCCGGAGAAATTATATTGTGTTTCTGTAATATAAGAAAGAAGGTCAAAAAGCAAAGCATTTTTCTCTGAGACTAGGTTGAGAAAAAATTGAGTTGATTGTTGGGCGACAAGCTATTCCAGAGATGGAACATTTTGCGTTATAGGTAATATTTCATTTTCCTAATCGGTTGAGTGCGTGAGTGTGGCGGTCACATGTGACATCATCAAACGTTAATTTTAAATGGAACTGTGATGACGTTGCCAGGGAAACGGGCATGCTCGAAATGTGGAAACGATGGTCAAGTACGCATGGTGAAGCTGTAAGCTGCACTGCATGGAAATAAAGAGGAATGAGGGCGACTGTTGTCTTGACAAGGGGCACTGTTTATGACAGTAAACGTTCAAGCATTTCAAAACAAGATCGGACAGCATCAAAAATCTTGTCCGAAGAATCGAGGGCGAAGGTGTGTGCTTGTATGTACACGTGACCTATTCAAAAGCACGACGAGCATGCTCTTGTCTTCGTTTTTTCTCCTTCTTCTCACCCCCCTTCAACATTCGACTCGACTCGTTCGACTGGGGATTTCGATGTTTGATTGCTTGTAAACTCATTACATTCTTTTGTCTCTTATAGCTAGCTACTGTCAGACAGACTCAGCAGCGCTCTCTCTGCCAGACCGCACTATCATTTTGACTAACCAATAATGGACCCAACTTACACCTTTCCACCCCCGCAAGCTCCTACACCTCGTCCTCACCCCCCTTCAACTCCTTCTATATCTTCACCTGGAGCTGCTGAACGGCAATCTGACGCCCTTCGTGCTTCCGTACTCGATGCTGCCCTAGAGCTTGGGATAGGGTCAAACAGCACCGTAACAAACTGGATGTTTAGCAATTCTCTATCTGAAGACGATGAAGAGGTGTGTTTATTTGCCATTTAAATAAATAAAATTACTATATTTCTCCTCGTTGTGTCCCTCGATGGCGAGGGGATTGTTACCATCCTCGAGAGCGCTCACAACTTTCTGTTACTTCTGTTGATCCACTACCGGTCATCAAAGATTGGGGTTTCTTGATCTCTCATCATTCTTACCTACATGACACTAATCATTTCTCAGGATCAACGCTCTCCAGCTCTCACTTATGGCTCTACCGCAACCTCAGACGAATCTTCTTTTTCCACTAGAAACCCTTTATCGCCACACATTACCCAAATAACCAATTCACCCCCTTTCGTTCCTCCAGAAGGACGCGTTCATTTCAGAAAATCCATCAACAACCCCCCTTCTCGGTCGCTTCCCTACCAAACTGTTGCCCCCTTTGCTGATCTCCAACCTCATCCGCCAATCCCACCCCGCCCCGTAACACCAGTGAGGGGCAAATTAAAAAAGAAGCGAACAGATGGTTATGAAAGTGATGGAGGTTACGTCAGTGATCCCGGTAAAAAGAAGAAACCATGGAGGAAGAAGGCAGACAAAGAGGAGGCGGCGGAGAGCAGCGCGTTACCACCATTGGAAAGTAAAGCCGAGAAGAAGGAACGCGTCAAGGAGGCCAAAACCCGAGCAAAGGAGGAGAAACTACAGGAGAAAAAGGAGAAAGAAGAGGAGAGGATTCGGAAGAGGAGTTTATCAAGAGTCAAGAAGGGCAGTCAAGTCGAAGACAACGATGTAGGTGCTCACATCGCAGGGTACGAGACCGACGTCACGCGGCCTAAATCGAAAAAGACCAAGGCAAAGATATCTGACGGTGGCTACGAAACGGACTCGGGGTATATATCCTCTACGACGACGCCCACTAAATCCAAATCCAAATCGCGATTCTTCAAAATTGGGTCGAAACAGTCAAAGTCGGAGCTACGCCAGGAAGATGGCGTTCCTGCCATGCCAACGTTCGCAGCCGCCGACAAAGAACCCCCTGTACCACTTCCCATCGCGTCGAGGTTTGCCACGACGCTTACCACGTCTCCTGTCGGTACCACCCCACCCTCCCCGTTCCCTTCAACCACCCCTCCCGCTATCTCCCTGAGCCTGACGAATGAAGACCTTAAAGCGCCATCCGTTTTTACAACAGCTTCCTCCTCTTCCTCCGTGATAACCTCTTCATCTTCAAACACCATAACACCGGTCCACTCACCTACATCTCAATCTCATACTACTTTACCCTTCTTGAACCGCCGCGCGTCTTATGGCTCGATGGAATCCGGAACATCGTCTGCTACAGCTAAACGGAGAGGATTCGGCTTCTTTGCCGGTCAGGCTCAAGATAAGGGAATTACCGAGAGTCCGGCCTCGCAGGTTTCTGTGCTCCCGATAGTTAAGAAGTCTGTTACTACATCGTCGTTGAGCAGCGGCTCGCCTTCATCGACAGCTTCCAAATTTCAGGCGATATCCTTGCCGATCACTCATGCGTCGGGGTCCATACCTTCTTCTCCTGTACCTTCCTCTATTGGAGATCAACTCCCTTTTTCAATATCGCCTCTTTCCCCTAGCACTTCTCAGACATCATTATCACCAGGGTCGGTCACATCTCCAATCTCTCGCAATCAGTCAGCGCCTGTTTCGAGGAATCAGTTCCACCAATCAACAGCACCTACCAAGTTGCCTCCTTTTCTTGGACCCTCGCATTCCATTACTCGTGTACGCCCCTTGAATCCTCCTACAGACGGATTTGGACCACGAGTAATCACACGCAGCCCGTCTCTAAATCCCTCAAGCGTAAGTCCTACTCCGGCTCTCAGCCCTTCGAATGCTGGCGGTTCCTCCACCCCTGCTTCCCTTCGACGTTCTCCGAGCCCCAATCCTCGTATACCGCCCCCACAACCCCCACAGCGTACTCCCACAAGACACCCTACACATCTCACAATTACTTCCCCGTCCTCTGGTGCCCTTCCTCCCAGCCCCAACGTCCTTGCGTACTATGATATTCCCCCACCAAGTCCACCACCTACCGGGCCTTTGCCTAGTGTCCCGCCTCCTGGGAGGTATATGGGTGGCGCTAACAGCGGTGGGAAGAATGCCATGGGTAGTAGTTGGTCGAGAGACAGAAGTAGTGCGGATGGGAGCGGGAGTCAAAGCAGCCACAGTAGCCACGGCGGTCACGGTCATGGCTTTTTGAATGCCATGCAGGTGCAGGTACAGCGGGGACGCGAGTCGCCGTTTCCCTCCCGGCCTGTTTTGCCTGCTGGTGGCCCTAGTCCGTCTAGTGGTATCTTGACAGGAGGTCCTAGTGGTGGCTCGGTCTTAGCCCCGCCGTCTACGTCCTCGTCCTCGTCCTCATCGTCGTTGTCTGGATTACAGGCCAGAGCCAAGGTGCCGAGGTATAGAGAGCTGTATGGCCTTGCGCTCCCTCCCCCTGTGTTGTCAGCTTCTGCTTCGCCTTCTCCGTCGCCTTTGCTTCGAGGGAGGTTACAGCAACAACAGTCATTACCATCATTGACATCACACGAGCAACAACAGCGGAGCCAGGAAATGCCTAGTCGATTTGGACGGGAATCTCTACACCAGCAGCGTGCCAGTGACATGATTAGGAAAGTTGGTGATCGCAATCGTGATCGAGAGTCGGATATGATAGACGTTGCCGTTATTGAGCCGTCCGAAGTGGGGTATGACGACCAGTTGGGCGACGATGGGGAACAAGAGGACGTGCGATACGTGTTGAATAGGTTCAAGGAGGCGTGGTTGAAAGGCGGGAATGACGACGATGAACTCGATGGCGATGACGACCATAATGAGCCCGAGTTGAATTATTCACGCCTTCGATCCCGACTTCAACCTCACCATGTAGCCCAAGACACTCAGAGAAAAAGAAAGAGTCGTTCACTGGAGGAGGATGGGTCCTATTATGGTTCGATAGGGTCAGGATCAGGGTCGGACCATCACCATCATTCCGTATCTCACGGAACGCGGGACTCCTCCCTCGAGGACGCGGAGGAATATGGAGATGAAGAAGAAGGATCCGAGGAACACCTTGCAATCGGCAGCCGAAAATCCCTTTCCACCGAAGAAAGTTCCGGTGACAGAACAAGTCGGTGGAGCGGGAGCATTTATAGTCGGACTAGTATCCTTGATCCGGATAAGAGTGAGGAGGCGAGACAGAGGTTTGTCAAGCGGGTAGAGGATATGTACGGGGATGGGGGTAGGGAGAAAATTAGCGGGAATGGTTCGAGGCAGCAGGAGAAGGTTCCGCCTGTGCCGAAGATTCCGGATGAGTATGTGTTTGCTACAACGGGGAGAAATTGGAATAGGTTTTAATCTCCTTTGTGTCTTTTTTTTGTGGCTTTCCTTCTCCTTACCTTCTGTCGCATTGCCATTTTTTCTCTTAAGC
>CEMU01567833.1:954-11459 GCA_900068965.1 Calocybe gambosa
AAAAAAATCACACTGACAAAAACGCACACCTTCCAGCCATCTGACGGCATCCGAAAGATGTCATGATGCTTTATATTCCCAGTGAGATTTGATTTTTGACATTGTATAAATACAGGCGGTGAACCGCGCCTCGTCCACTCTATACTGCGACCGAAGAAATTATGAAGGCGGCAAGATTCTACGGTCCGGGGGATGTCCGAATCGAAAATATCCCAGAACCACAAGCAAGTTCCGGGCAAGTGAAAATTAAGGTGACGTCCAATCAAATGACATTGAACAGTCCCCCCCTTCACACCTCCCCTACCTTACCAATTGACGCAGGTGGCCTGGTGAGCTAATTACTGTTCAGTCAACCGTTCACTACTGACCTTTCGAAGGAATGGAAGTGCGTATATGCCATGCCATGATACAAGATTACTAACCACTTGTGACCAGTTTGCGGAAGCGACCTACATGCATACTTAATGCCCGTGCCTAAAT
This sequence comes from Calocybe gambosa, assembly GCA_900068965.1. Taxonomy (NCBI): domain Eukaryota; kingdom Fungi; phylum Basidiomycota; class Agaricomycetes; order Agaricales; family Lyophyllaceae; genus Calocybe; species Calocybe gambosa. The sequence continues at coordinate 1,435 of CEMU01567833.1, forward strand.
ATGCCACCTCAGTTCCAAACGAAATAACTGGAGAAGTTGTACCAGTTACTTTAGGACACGAGTGCGCACTCTATCCGCGATACTTCGTTGACTAATCATGAGCATTGGTACATAGATTTGCTGGTACAATTGTTGAGCTCGGGCCAGACGTCGATGGGAGCAAGTGGGCTGTCGGAACGAATGTCGTTATGTACGTGAGCAACAAATCTGCTTACAATCTTCCATAAATATTTTGCTTGTTAGCGAGCCCCTGATATCTTGCATGAACATCTCGACGTGTCGTGCTTGCGCATCCGGAAGCAGGAATCTATGTCCGGTGGCCAATTTTATCGTGCGTAGTGGGTTAATCGCGTGGTGAACTCGACTCAAGACTTCCATTGAAATAGGGTATAGGTGGCTGGGGTGGTGGTCTAGCGCAGTTCATTGCAGTTGATGTAAAGTACCTTCATGTGCTCCCTGATGGTGTTCCTCGTAAGTTTAAACCCTATTATCTCGCCCTGGGCATGGTTTATCCTTAAGTTTTGTTCTGTACCTAGTGGAAATCGGAGCCTGCATTGAACCGCTGGCCGTTGCCTGGCACGCCATCAAAATGTCAGGTTTTGCCCAAGGACAGACTGTCCTCATACTCGGAGCGGGACCGGTTTGTCATTTCGACTAGTAGCTGACCCACCAAACTAGCTAACAACACACGCACGTCAGATCGGTCTATTTATCCTCAAGATACTGAGGTATGGACGCTGAGTCGTTGGTTACAGCCATCGTCCAGCTCATTTCGAAAACTAGGTCGTTCGATCCGTCAGTTATGTTAATTGCGTCCGAGCCTGCATCCCTGCGACGCGATCAGGCTCTCAAGCACGGTGCCACACACGCCTTTGATCCACTAAATGTCAACATCGTGGAAGCGGTGATGAAAGTAACCAACAACAGAGGCGTAGACATTGCGTTCGACGCAGCTGGCGTTCAAGCATCCATCAATGCTGGCCTCCTCGGTGTCCGATCAAGAGGCACTGTTGTTGATGTTGCCATCTGGGAGAAGCCCGCGACAATTGACATAAACATATTCGCCACGAAAGAAATTTTTTTGACAGGTTTGACTGCTATCCCGGGGATGTGGGGTTGAACACTCATATTGTGCTAGGATCGATGGGATATGACCGTGTACACCCAGAGCTTCTCCAGGCAGTTGCCGATGGAAAAATCACCGGCTTGGAAGATTTAATCACCAGCAAGATTGCGCTCGAGGACGTCGTAGACAAGGGCATTATGGCGTTGCTGAATGGTAAAGATGCTCAAAGTGCGTTGATCAGAGCTCGTGTTTTTTAACCAAGTACTCACCTCTTTTTCTGTCAGTAAAAATTCTGGTTCATCCGTAACATGCAACTATGTTTCATTAAGCGTCCTGGTATAAGTTTTATGCTAGCAAAGTCATCGTATTACAATATACAAAAGGTATATGTCCTGTTTAGTAAGATAAATCCGGGGTATAATCATACTAGCCAATCAACCCCAACTTGGTGGGGCCAGAAATTGGTCGCATGTTTTGCTCAATGCTGACTTGACTGCGTCGTCAGGTGGCGACACGTTCTCCGATGTCGAGCAAGTGCGTCTTGCCTCGTGAGAGCTGCTCCACAGCCCTCACATTCCCAAAGATGTTGAGTGTGACCCCTGGTCTGTTTCATATGTCGTTTGAGGCTTGCTGGATTTACAAACGACAGTTCTGGATGTTCTGGACAATACAAAGATCTTTCCGCCGTCCTTAATGATACTCGGCCTGTGCGATTTGCTAATGATTGCCTGTGGGGGATCCTTGAGCGAGCACGACGTGAAGGGACAGGTATCGTTTGAGGCACTGGACGCGATGTTTGTCGAGGATCGACCCTTGTATTTCGGGACATGATCTCAACCTCTGCATGGATAATGTCGCTTCTGATATCAAAGCCCGGTAATCCTGCTGTGATATTACCCACTCCAGCAGCATTAATTTCCCATCCAGAGTTATCCAAGCCCCCATGCAAAGACGGACCACTCGTAAACGAACTGCCGTTGAGAGGATTCAAGTAATCCCCTCCCAATGAATACCGAGTGGTATCAACCTGCGACCTTGATGCTGATGAAGCATTCAATGGGTGAGACGTGATCTGTTCTGTGTATTCTCCATAGTTCACGCCGCCATAGTCTCCGGGAACCCCAAGAGGAGTGGATTGTAGTGGGAAACTGTGGACAGGCTGATATTGGTGTGTCAGAGAGTTCGACGGGAGATTCCAGGTAGCGTTCACTAAGTGAGGATCGCTGGGGATATTCGATGCTTGAGTGTCATCGTCCTCCGACCATGAGCCTATCGATGAAGCTACGCTCCAGTTCCCGTGCCAGTTCATGAAATTAAAAGAGTGTGGTGGTGGTGGTTAACTAGATGAGAGGGAATAGAGTAGATCGGGAATACGTTCTGAAGAGCGGAGGATAGGATATATATACATATGCGGAGCTCATAGGTCGGGATTGGACAAATCCGGAAGTATAAGCGTGAGCCGAGGTGTATGAGATGACAGGTGATTTACAGAGACGACCGCATCATGTTTTAATCTGGTACAAAGGTGAAAAGCAGAGTGAATGCGAGGCCATCTGACTGTGTCATACAGTTACAAGAGGGCTATTCAACCTTATTCTCTCGTGGAGACGACCAGAGATGATGTCGTGGGGACCATCAGAGTAAGGGAAGGCACGGCCCTGAATCCGCTTACTATAATCACAGCCACAAAAGTAGCTATGCTGTGCTGCTACCTTGGCTTGCCGCGCAGAATCTTAGCACGTCACAATCGATCCGTACACCGACTTATTTTTCCTTTCACGAGCCTTCTTCATCGGACTGAACACAACCAAAAGGTTTCATCTCACGACTACTAGTAACAGACCATGTTTCGTGATGTGTACTTGACCATATGACACTTCAAGCCGACTTTCAGGTACATGTCCTCTAATCGACGATCTCCTCGCTTGTATTTGAGAAAGAAAAAAAAACTACCCTATATAGACTCATCGTGCCTGCGAGCTTAATGGTCGAGGATCAGCTGTGACAATCGCGGAGTTGAGATTGAATCTAGGTTGTATTATACCAGTTGTACACCACAGTCGTCATTTTGCTGGGATCACCATGGTAAACAGGCGCTTCAGCGGGGCCAAGAGCAAAGCCAGGCTGGCGACAATACTGCATATCTCGGGCTTTCTGGCTAAGCAATTCTACTACTAACCGTATCAACGCGCTATGACTTCGGGTAGAGCCAAGCATTATATTTTTACACGAAACCAAATTGCAAAATAATAGTGCTTCAAACCATCATCAAGATATTCCAATCCGCAGCTCGGCTAGCACTTCAATTACGCAAAAGGTGAGGCTTGAATAAAAGCAAGCGGGATCGCCATGACTATAAATTCTATATTACCATAAAAGGAATACAACGCGCGTTGCTGATCCGTTTTTCATTGATCGACTACGGTAAACTTCACTTCCGAGTCGTTGTTCTAACATTGGCACTCTTATGAGGAAAACAGATCTCATCGAAACGTCAACGATATGTTTCATGAATGCCCAAACAAGTGATCTTGAACATGTTGAATATTGGCAGTTGGCGACAGTGAGATCACTCACACACTGGCATTGTACACTTTTCGCATGATCGGCCTGAGTTAGCATATGGACGCCTTGATCTCTTCTCTAAATTTGTCGGTCAAAGGTCAGAAGAAAAATTGGCGTCTGCCACCACAACAGTGAAGCGTGCTTTGATTCTGTATCGGATACCTAGGGCGCTACCTTGTTTCACGGCCAGGTACCCTGTGGTATGGCTATCACCATTGCGTGGCTGTACACCGTGAGATTTGACGAAATCCATTTGTAGCGATGGAAGTATTGAACAAGTGATAGATAGAGCAACAAAAATGGAAATATAACAACAAGTATGAAAGAAAAATTGAAAAGGGGTAGTGGGAATAAGGCGGGGGGAAGTTAGGTAATAGGTGAAAAAAAGAAAAAAAAGTTCCTTTCAATAAATAAACGAAATGTTAGCTCCGAGGGTAAAGTAGCAGAAGGGAGATAGACGTGGTGAGAAGACGCCTTCGAAGCATCACTCTAGCGAGGGTAGACGTAACGGTAGAAGTTGGCGTGGGTCGCGTGAACGTGGCACGAATCAAGCATGGCAATGGGCGTGTAGCTTTGTCCTAAGACTTTCTTATAGTTTTGAGCACGATAGCGTTGGTTTCAGGAAGTAATAATAATGATAATGGACCCCATCAAACCATTGACGGGGGATGTGATGGTGAAGCAGGAGACGCTTGAGTACGTGTCGATGGAGGGATCGTACGAGCTGGCGGTCGACTAGCCGGTTTCCTGTACGTCTGTTGGTAGAGCCACAGAACATGTCAGCCAAACATAAGAGTACAGCATGATATGGGAACAAGGCGCACATGTCTTGACATGATCATTTTCGCCATTGAAGCTGGCTCTGACTGGTAGAGACCGGGTACTGAGGTCCAAAATTAGCTCAAAAAAACTCTTTAAAGGGAGAGGAGGATGGACGAACGAGGTGTCTCGAATGCTGGTCCGCCTCTTCTACCCGGCGCTGGCCGCCATTGTTGGCTAGCTAATTCCTTCCGTTTCTCCTGCAAACCAACGCCCCTTCCATGACTTCCACTTTCCACCATAGTTAGCGAGAGAGGCAAAGATACAGTGGGGAGACTGCTCCATGAGACGAGGCCCCAAGTCCATGACGACCGTTGTTGACGAGACTCCCGAGGCTTCTCAATGACTTTCTCTCGAGGTTGCTGCTCTAATTTCTTCCCAAATGAAGTCCTGAGGCATAACAATGATGCGCGGACGAATAAGACAAGAATAAGGGATGCCAGCAGGGACCAGAGAATCGCGGTGTTTGATGGGAGGGAAGTCGGGAGTGGAGGGAATGTCATGGAGGGCATGGTCATGGTCATTGAGCTCGTTGACAATCGACAAAGGAGCATCATCGTGGGCGACGATGGCGAGACAGCGAGCGACAGCGGGGGCCGGCTGGTCGTAGTCGTGGTCGATGTGAAAGCGACTTGTGGAATGATAACTAAAAGAAATCCGGCCATTGCCGGATTGATTGGCAGAAACCGACATTCAGCCACTCCTTCGGTCAAATTCCGCCTTCTTTGCTTCTAGTTTTTGAATGACGGCTGCAATCGTCCGCAGCCTAGCGGTCTACTTATGCTTAATGCTCAAGTCCTATGTTTTACTTCAAAATTCCTGTGCTACTTACGATAATTTACACCGAGGCAGACCCACTCTTAACATCATCTGATTGTAGATTTTTTTTGACGTAAATGCTCCAAGATGGCTTTTACTTGTCTCAATGATCCCCCTTGCCTTCCAGCCGTTCTTGTCACTCCGGACACCGCATCATAGCGTTGTAGCCTTGGTACATTCTACCATCTCTATGACATATTGGCATGCCGACTCTTCATACTCAAGGAAAATAATCATCATCACATGATTGGAAGGTTTAAACCAAAGTGTCTCTCATCCTCCGGAATTGACCTGCAAGGCTTGACGAACATGATTACGGTCGTTGGATCCAGAAGCTTCGCAATCAGCTATCCAGTGAATTTGGCTACCATATGCAAGCACAAGCTTTTTTTGGATTTTCACTCATGCTCATACTCACGAGAACACTCACACGACCCAAGAGGCAGATTCGACATATTGCTCACCGCTGTCCTCATGCTCGTCGACTGTTCGCTGTGAAACATGTGCATATTGCTATAAACTGCTTGTTATAGCATTCCCCCTTGTAAAACCTGGCGGTTTTTGAAACGGTCTAGACATGCACTCATTTCGACTAAATAATACACGTAAGTTGTAAGGTTCAATAAAAATGTAATGCGCCTCATGTGTGTGAACGGCCGTCAGTCACGTCATTTATTCTAAAGGGTTTACAGTCATAGGAGCTTGAAAGGATCAGTCTTGCTAATAACGTTTAACAGGTCATAATTGAATCAATGGTATCTTCACCGAATTCTAGACGAAAAAGCTAACCATCTTCAGAGTGTACGCTCTCGAGGCTCAGTTTCGGTCGTGAACGACGAGCGTGAGGTTGAGAGATTAAAGTTAAAGTTTGGATGGCGAACTGCCCGTCTTGATTCCCTCAACCCAGTATCTCTTCTTGTCACCATAAATCTGCTTCCGCGGAGCTGGTCATGTAATAATAGGTGAATAGGTATTTTTACTATTGGGTGAACATTTGGGATCTCACCCCAATCGACTTCCTCTTCTACTGTCCCTGTTGTTACAAGCATGTACGATTCCCCGTCCTCCCTCTTCAAGAATAAATTTGATCCACATGACGAGCAAAAACAGCGAAGAAATGGCTTTCCGCTGTCCGTCGCAGTATCTCGAAAGGCCTTGATCCGGTCGTTTCCCTCTGTCACTGAGACTTGCTAATAATATAAGGGGCCCACGGGGTATGAAATTCATAGTCCACTATGATTCATCGCATTACACTGACCTCCAGTCTGAAGAATGCATTCGCCATAAAGGCCGATCCTGTGGCCTTCCGGCAATTTACGCAGTGACAGACATAGAAGGTGAATGGTTCCCCGGTAATAGTGTATTTAATAGAACGGCACAAGCACGTTCCATGATATACTTTCGACATGACCGGGTGTAATGGTGGGGATCAAAAGGGCGGATTCCAAAGTGACTTGCTTTGCCAATATGTTCAGCAGAAGCCAAGAAAGACTAAGCCACCTCGGTATTTTGGCGGGTTAACCCTAGCCGGCCCCCACCGCGCGATAAACAGGAGCCTACAGTATAGCCGGTAGTTATAACCTTATTCGGTTTCCAGGAAATCTTAAACGTAAACTTTATAGAAATGTGTTGCTTATCTAAGTTACTTATCTTGGTGTAGTAGACTATGCCCAAAAGGCCGCAGTCCCCGTCGGTGGTAGAAGATGGAAAACAAACGTGGGATCACACTTTGATCATGGGCAACATTAATATCGTGCTGACGGATTACTGTTATTGATTTGTGATATCGATTGATTTATGTCAATGGGTAATATGTAATCTAAGGATCTGCATGCTGGTAATAATATATGATGTGCGTGGGATGGGCAGTAATTTAAGTAAGACTTAGGCGATGGATGATAGTACGGTGCTTGTTTACACAATTCGTGCTCGATTGATGTTGGTGTTATAGCCACGAGGTGCCTTTCCTTCTTGCGACGATGAATCTTGCAATGAAAAAACAGAATGCGCCGCCGAAGACGCACGTTCCTGCGAACAAACTTGCTCTCCACCATATAAAATTTCTTGAGAGTAAAGCTCCTGCGATCGGCGTCCCTTTGGAATTATAAGAAGGGTTATCACCATGTAGAGCGGGCAGAAACGTACCGACGAGTCCCCCAAAACCTGTCACCCGGGTTAAACGTTGATAAGAAAACCAATATTGGGAAGAAGGCTGATCTTACCAGTGAACGTAAAGCAAATACCGAGTCTCGCCCCAATTTCGGAATCGTTTTTAGCAAGTGATGCTATCATTGGGCTGAGAAGGCTAGCATCTATTCAATAATGTCAGAAGTGGTGCTTTCTAGACAGAGGTATCTGGTCTTTGGCTTACATGCTCCAGAGAAGAAGCCATAGAGGACTGCAAACACGAGCGTACCCGCTGCATCTTTCAGGGCAAGAAAGCAAAACACGAGCACTCCACTTATGAAAACGCAGGGCACCATCACGTTAAACACGCCGAGACGTGAAACAAGGAGGTTCGGGAGCACCCGACCAAAGCTGCTCACTCCGTTGAGAGCAACGAGCTGTTTCAAAGTGGTTTTGCGGCTGTATCAATAACGAAAAAAAGAATTGGATGTAAAAAAAGAAAATACCGACCATGTAGAAAGCCAAACTCGGGTTGATACCATTTTTTATGGCATTCAGCTGCAAGAAGAATATCGGATAGTAAAGCCCAGCAAAGATGAGCATTGTTCTATACCAAAGGGTGTTATGTGCTGAAAGGTAGTGGATGGGTTTAAAAACTCGTACCCAAGAATCATGATTACATATGGAGGATCTCGCAGGAAGACGCGCAGATCATTGATCGTGCTTCCTTGTTTTCTCGACGATGGAGGGAGCCTTGGTTTCATCAGAAGAATTGCAATAAAGAGAAGTCCGCCGACCAGTGCCCCACTAGCACGAACGCCGTTGTGAAAACCAACATAGTTGTGGAACATCTGATTGAGCATGATTGGATGTACAGCACCTCCTACGCCTGAGCCCTTTTGTGCCACAGGTGGAATAGTTCAGCTTCTTTTACCACATATCCATGTGAACATGTCTCACCGAGACCGCAATGCCCATAGCCAGCGCGCGGCGTCGCCGGAAATAGTGGGATACAACACTTACACTAGGAACGTATGTTATACCAACAGCGGCGCCCACGCCTAGCCCTTGAGCTAGGAATAGCTGTGAAACAGGTACTGAGCGAGTGTCAAAGGAGAATGAAAGCAATTATAGTTGGCATACCTGGTAGAATTGGCCAGGTTGCGTCAAAGAAATCATAAAGATACAAAATACAAGCAACAAGGAACCTCCAATCATAAGATGGTAGCTAATAGGGAGTTCTAAGTATAGAACGCTCGATAGAGTTTGGACTGACAAATAGCCTGTATCAAACGCTCGACCGGTAAAGAGACCAAAGGAAAGAACAAGGAGAAGCTGCGTGCTGCCAATCCAGCTGGCGACTTGTTAATGAATACTGAATTTCAAATGGAGAGGATCGGGAACTAACCTTATTTGTGATGAGGTGTAACCCGGATTCAAGTAATCGCGGACATAGAAATCTAAACAACTGTTCAGAATTCGGAACATGTAAATCTGGCGCAACCCACCGTTGTAGACTCCATATGCGTTTGTATAGCTTTTTTAGGTCAGAGAAGTTGAAATGTCAAAGAGTAAAAGCGGGTAAAAATTTGACAAGCGTACCCAAAGGTGCAAAACTGGGCCAGCCACCTGCCGAAAGTGGGCATCAGATGGCTCGGTTAAGCGCCAGAAGAGACTTACACTCCAAAAAGCACCGACCACGCCCTCAGCCCTCCTTCAGGATATTCTACTGTTACCTTTCCTTCGTCGACAGATTGATGTTCATCTTTTGTATCAGGGCACACGGTTTGTGACTCTAATGCGGCGAGATTGAGCTTTTTCGACTCGGGGTGGTTATGGGGTGGTTGTGTCGTGCTGCAATCCTGAGCGTACAATGGGAGGGGGCTGGTTAGCTGGCTCGTGGATAGGGAGGACAATGATGTTCGATACCGGTACTAAAGTACTACGTGACATCAAAAACAGAAAGCGAGCTCGTTGTTTCCCACCGTGATGATGGACGTCGGTGACGTTGAATTCGGTGGACCTAAGGAAGGACCCCAGTTGGGTATATGTATGGAACCTGCACCACGCACGGCCATCTCGATAAGATTTGCATATTCATAGAGGTCTCTTACAAACAATGCAAACAAACATGACGGCCAACACTCGGCAAACCTAAAGGGGTTAAGGTTAACTCCAGCCGGCGGCTCACGCGGGGGACATGGCATATATTATTCTTCCACTATTCATCCGCGTGATCAATTCAGTTAAAGGTTACGTTCATTACTTGCTGCGATGTATGCTTGTCGACGTCGGCCGACGGGATCAATTGGTTCTTTTGAATTTACCTAGGTATACGCTCCTCACCTTTTCACACACCCCAACAAGACGGATTTACTTACATCCGACCTCAGGGCCAAGGTTCAAGCGACAGGCATTGTGGCGCAGCATTTAAGCCGCCTGAGACACCAAAAAGGAGGTTTCGGCCATTAAGACCTAAGCCGACCGTAGGGACGATAAGATGTCTTGCATTACATAATAACGTCTGAGGGGCAGGTAACTGGGCAGGTTCGATCGATTGTACAGGGATCGCCGGCGGTACAAATTTATTATCAAGCATTTGTCTAACGATGTGAATGTCATTTGCTAT
>CEMU01567833.1:11503-26710 GCA_900068965.1 Calocybe gambosa
TTTTTTTTTTCGTTATAAAATCGACTATTGTCAAACTCACCAGTAATGATATCCACCAACTCGTTGGTAATAGCTGCTTGGCGTCCACGGTTGTATTGCATCTGAAGAGTGCTGATCATGTCGCCAGCGTTCTTAGATGCATTGTCCATAGCATTACGACTGGGACGACATAAGTCACAGATAAAGGTGGAATATGACGGCTCATCTTACCGAGAACTCTGCTCGCATGCATGGCTTTCTACTAGGGCGGCATAGATAGCATTAGCTAATGAGAATTCGGCTAGGTCCTTCGTTACATCGTCCTCATTCTCATACGCCTTGAAAGCGTCTGCAGTAACATATAGTTAGGTAGCCAACACAACTATAAGCTTCAACTTACTGCTCTCTTTTAATCCCTCTTCGCTCTTCACTTCCATAACAGCAGCCTCAAACGAGATCGCCGACACAAATCTATTATATACGATAACAACGGAGTCGAATTTTACGCCACTTTGGGTAACGAGGTCGGCCACACTAGCAGCATCCGCAAAGGTTGGAACATCTTTGCCTATCTGGTTGAAGGTGAGGCTGAAGTTACGCCCGAGGGTGCGGACAAGCTGTGCTTTCGACTTGTCGCCGATGATCATGATAGGGGAGTCGGGGCTAACTTCCTGACTAGATGTATTTGACTCGGAAGATGAAGCGAGAGGAGAATCTGGGGTGTTGGCAAGCGCTCTACGGGTAGCCTTGCTGACGGACGAGTGAATACCTCCACAAAGACCTTTGTCGGAGGATACGACAAGAAAGAGCTTATTTGCTCCAGGCTTATCTGACGGAGAGTTCTTGAACACCTCTAAAAAGTTGAATCAACATTGCTACGTTGTTACTCCCGGAGTTAAGTGTAACACACCAGAGTTGGCAATACCGTATTCCTTTCCAGCATGCATAGCTCTCTGAGCCTTTGCAAGCTTAGTGGACGCTACAACCTTCATTGACTGCAGACAAAAACACGAATGGGTTCATCACTTTTCACGCTTGAACTCAAACTCGTGACCGACCTGTGTAATTTTCTCAATGTTACGCACAGACTTGAGACGAAGCTCGATTTCCCGCAAAGTGGCCATGTTGCGTGCATTGCTGGATGCGGCTCCCAACTGGCCAGGCTGGTTAACAGCACGTAACACAGCTCGACGAACAAGCATTGAGGAGTTTTGTGAAAGAGACCAATTTGTCGGGCGGTCTCGTGTCCTTGCAAATTCCCACAGATGCGTCGGAGTATGAAATAGTTACTGTCTGACTCGACTGAACTCGTCTTATTCAAAAAACTTATCATGGCTTCAGAGGAACCGCTATTCGATGCTTCGCTCAAGAAGAGGAAGAAGAAACAAGTTGCTTTTACAGAGGATCCGCTAGGTGCTGATGCTGATCCTACAGCACCGGCACCAGACACCATCGACTCGACCACTATCAATGGTGACTCGGTCGACCTTGGTCCACAGACCGCACATGAACTTATGAAGTCAACTGGTGAGAATGGGGACCAAAAGAAAGAAGACGAGGATCCAAAAGTAATGTTCGGTGACTTGAAAAAGAAGAAAAAGAAGAAAGAGATACCAATGGATCTCGTAAGCCTCATGGCATCTTTCATTCTTCATTCCTAAGCTTGATATTTCAGGGAGATGGATCTGGTACTTCGACACCAATCACAACACCTGGAGAAGCTATAGCACCTGCGATCACATCTGAAGACCTTGACTTCTCTGATATCAAGAAGAAAAAGAAATCAAGCAAGAAGAAAGCAGCATTTGATCTCGACGCCTTTGAGAAAGAACTCAATCAGTCGAAAGCAAAACCTTCGAATGAGGACGATGACGATGACGACGTAGAGCCCAACCCTAATCTCGATCTTGACGACGCGGATCTAGGCGATGATCCCTTTGCACAAGGTGATGCCCCAGTCGGCGTCGAGGCTGGTAATGAAGCTTGGCTCAAGAGCGATCGAGATTACTCATATCAAGAAGTACGTCTAACTGTAATTTGTTTTTGTGTGCGGATATAGCTCAAGCGACGCTCCTTACAGCTCCTTACACGTTTCTACTCATCGCTACATGCAGCAAACCCCTCACTGCTTTCGAACTCTTCTCAAAAACGCTACACCATCGCCCCTCCATCAATCCACCGTGAAGGGAATAAAAAATCCATCTTTGCTAACGTGACTGATATCTGCAAGAAAATGCATCGGCAGGTTTGTCCACAATGTTCGAGGATATACATTCCGGCTAACGCTTCTCTCCTAAAAACAGCCTGAACATGTTATTCAGTTCTTGTTTTCTGAAATGGGTACAACGGGCAGTGTGGACGGCGCAGGCCGTCTAGTCATCAAAGGCCGCTTCCAGCAAAAGCAGGTCGAGAACGTTCTAAGACGCTATATTGGTTAGTTCTATCTTTTTCTTTCCCAAATACCACACTGAACAGCTTAATACAGTCGAATATGTTACGTGCAAAACTTGCAAATCGCCCGACACACTCCTGACAAAAGAGAACCGTATCTTCTTCATGGCATGTGAGTCATGTGGCTCGAGGCGTAGTGTCAACGCTATCAAGAGCGGCTTCCAGGCACAGGTTGGAAAAAGAAGTAAGAACAAGACCGGATAGTGGTATATACCTCGTGGGAGGGTTGCATGAAACTTATACACGTTATTTTAAACATCATTCATCTTCTAAAGTGATACCGGCACCTCGTGTGAGGTCCCGATGGTTATTCATGAGATCATCATATTACGCCTCTTTGATCTTCGACCTGGTGTCATACATATCAGTCAAGAATGCCAATTCAAACGAGGCCAATCGTCTGGGAGGGCTCCTCACTGGAATTCATACCAATATGATCGCATTCAAGTTATACTCTGGACAGCTCTGCCGTGCGGCCTCCGTGCTCCCAAGGAAGATCTACTCCGCGTTATGGTATACAAGGCACTCATATCTTAATCCTATTACAAAAACCCTTGTAACACCAATTTCTCCTAGCAAAACAATAACTAATCGTCTCCCAGTGCCAATATTACAACTCTCCCTGTTTCATACCCAATACAACCACGGGTAGACGAAAACGACGATTGGTAGATCCCGTTCTGGAGATTTCGGAGATATTCACCCCAAATCCAGAGTTGGGGTTTGTAGTCCCCGTCGGAGGTCCGCGAGAAAACGCACTGTTGGTCGTGAGCCAGGACATACGATTTCCTATGGTTTGTAGGGTAGCCGTCCTGCAAGAATACTTCAGGTTCCACCCGATCTGTGGTGTAGCTCTGCACCTCCTTGACCAAGCGGCCTGTCCTAACATCCCATATCCGCACGGTTCTATCAGCAGATCCAGACGCAAGCATGAAACCATCAGGCGAGAATAACAGTGAACTAATTGCATCTAGGTGCCCCAGCAGTTCCATGGCTAATTCACCTGTCTCAGCGTCCCATAGTCTTACAGTCCCATCGCCTGAACCACATGCAACCTTGGCCCCGTCAGATGAGAAGGCTAGGGACATGATCCAACCAGTGCGACCCACTAACTCCTTGATCAGATTGCCTGTCTCAACGTCCCATACTCGCAGAGTCTCATCATGCGATCCAGATGCGAGTTTGGCTCCATCAGGAGAAAATGTAACCGAGGCGACCCAATGTGCATGACCCAACATCTCCTTCACGAGTCTACCAGTCTCGGTATCCCATATTTTTACTGTCATATCGTCTGATCCTGATGCAAGCTTGGCACCATCAGGCGAGAATGACACACAGGTGACGCAATGTCTGTGACCTAGTAGCTCATGCATGAGATCGCCAGTTTCAGCATTCCAAATTTTTACCGTCTTGTCGTCTGATCCAGATGCAAGCATGGATCTATCAGGGGAAAATACAATAGAGCTAATTTGATCTGTATGACTCGCAAGCTGTATTGCCGACTGGTTACTCTCAACGTTCCAGATTCGTATGTTTCTATCGGCTGATCCGGATGCAAGCTTGCGCCCATCCGGAGAAAACTTCACCGTATGAACCCATTTTGTATGGCCTAACAGCTCACTCACGAGCTCACCAGTTTTCACATCCCAGATCCGCACAGTTTCGTCCTCTGATCCAGAAGCTAGTTTCGTTCCGTCTGGGGAAAACGATATTGACCTGACTTGATTCGTATGGCCGCGCAGATCCTTCACAAGCTGTCCAGTCTCACACTTCCAGATCCGTATACTTTTATCAGCTGATCCAGACGCGAAGAGAGAACCATCAGGCGAAACAACTATAGCTCTGACCCAGGCCGTATGACCCGATATCTCCTTGATCGCTTCTCCAGTCTCGATAGCCCATATACGTGCGGTTTTATCAGCTGATCCAGACACCAGCTTGAGTCCGTCAGGAAAGAACGCTACAGCGCTGACTCTCCCAGTGTGACCCACGAGCTTCTCAACCAACTCGCCGGTATCAGCATCCCAGATTCGCACAGTTTGATCGTCTGATCCAGACGCAATTCTAGATCCAGAGGGCGAAAATGCCACAGCATTGATTCGCTCCGTATGGCCAAGTAGAGTCTTAATCGGCTCACCAGTTTCTACATTCCAGATCCGCAGAGTTTCGTCAGCCGATCCAGACACAAGTAAGAGTCCATCTAGCGAGAATGCCACAGCGATGACACGTTCTGTGTGTCCTATTAGCTCTTTGACCATCTCTTCAGTTTCAAGGTTCCAAATTCGCACAGGCGAATCTTCTGAGCCACAGGCCAAGTTGACTCCGTTAGGCGAATATGCTAATCCGTGTACCCAGCTTTTGCTTTGCAGTATCTGTAGACATGTGCCCCAATGCTGGTCCAACCCTTGCAGTACCCCAGGGGTTTGTCTTGCATATTTCATCCTTAATACTGATCTAGTTGGGAGCCACGCTAAAGCCGAGAAATAGATTTCCAAAGCGTAAGACTTGAGAAAGTAATAGCACTGCGGAATCATGTGCTGTACGTCGAGGAGCATGTCCTCCCTCAGTTTGGATTCAGATTCCTCTTCCGAGGTATCCTGCTGATACAAAGTGTTAAATATATTTTCTCAAACATGCATGTAGAACTCACTGATAGATAAAGCCGGGCATTCCGAACAGAGTTGAATGCCACATGTAGCTCTCCGACGAGGCTTAGGCATTCAAGCCAATGTAGCACATGATGATCCACAAACTGTTTAAGCTCTTTGAGCACAGAGGTACTAAGATCGACTCCATTGCTAATCATGCCAAGGTGGGACGCCCAAGAGACACAAGCATATTCAAGCGCAGGAGGTATTCGTTGACGAAGGACCAAGTCGCTTACATCCGCATTACGAGTTTGGCGAACTTTAATCCCGCACATATCCTCGTGAAGCAGGCGGTTCATAAGTTTTAAGCAAGCACATACTAAGTAATGATGCTGTTTATCAGCATCTAAAGTATATGCTTCAGATCGACGTCTGTTGTACACAAAGTCTAGGAACGATGCATGAAATATGAAGACGGGAGTGTCGTCATCTCTAGGCACATCGACTACGGAAGAAAAGTTCCCAAGATGGGCTCGAATATCACCTCGTTGCTTTTGCAACAGAGTAGCAATGGAGGATATGGACTGCGGTTCGCGAAGACATAGGAGGGTATCCAAGGTTCGACGTAGACCCTTAATCTCTGACTCTTCTTTCCCGTGATATGCAGATGCGAAGATATATCTGTATAGATTATCGAGATTTCGCGTGGAGAGGTAAGAAGAGCGACCTTCTGAAGATTGAAGGAAAGTAGTGAGTCGTTCTCGAATCTCCATTGGTGACAGATTAGAGTTTGCGCCCAGAGAGATATACTGAATGGCAGTGAAGGCGAAGATAAAGAGCTTTCCGGACTTTTTAGCAAGTACAGTTATGTCAGTTCGAGTATCCTCTGCATCCTCGAGAATGAACGAGAGTTTTCTCATAAGATAACGGGTAATGTCATCCTCAACAGTGTCATTCTCAACATCATGTAATCGAAGCGATGTGTGAGTGAGGAGTTCCGAACGAAAGCCTGGAATAGTGGCAAGCGCGGCATCGATTTCAAAGATTTTCTGAGCGGAAAAACCTTTATCGATGTGAGACTCTGGACGACTACATATAAGAAACTTTAGAGGCAGGTCAGAGCGCAGAACGACCCTGAGTAAATTGCTGACAGCATGACGACTAGTGCATTCATCCAGGGCATCTATGACAATAACCACAGTGTTTCCACCCAAAGTTTTGATGTGCTTCAATGGCTTGATAAAAAGGTCTCGGGCCTGCTCTTGTAGCGCAGCCAACCGATAAGATCTACGAGAGGTCTGCTTTACAACTTCGATCAGAGCCGTACGGTACGCTTGAGACTTGTAGGCAAGCTGGTAGGCGATCGTCGGAAGGATGCAATTGACCTCGCTCAGGGTCCTCGATTGTCGGGAGCAAAAGAAGCTTCCCCCAAGACGGCCATCGTCAACTACTTCACAGAATGACTGGGCAATGGCGCTCTTTCCTATACCTGCCATTCCACTTAACCAGCATATCGATGGAGCATTTGGATCAGCTGCCCATGAGAGGAGGCGGGTGAGGGTGTCTACACGGGTGCCATCCATGCACCCGTTGCAAGAGCTTTCGTTATAGGGGGCACCGTCAGCAGCATCTAAGTATCCAAGGAGTTCTGGAGGCAATAAGCAAGTGAACTGTAACAGTGACAAAAAATTTACCACGCTCGTGAATGTCATTCACTATCTGGCAGAGACGAAAAAGTGAGAATCAGGGATCGTTAAATAGCATCAGCATATGTACTTGTAGTGTCTGACGGCTTTGGACCTCTGTGTTCATGGAGGCATCGATCTGAAGAAACATGTTAGTTGAAACGTCCGGCAAGGCGGACGTGCTTTCTCACCTGAAATAGTTCGACAGCGAAAGCCAGTTCGCGAATTGAGTTGGCGATCTCCTTCATAGTATCTGATGAGTCGAGCATACGCCTGGCAAACCCCTCTTGCATCCGCTCCTCAATAAATCTGGACCACCTCTTGATGCTCCTAAATTCTCGTCAAACGCCATAAGAGGTTTAAGAAGTCGATCAACACTTGCTGGGTGAGGCCGTCGATTCTGTCCAGGACGTTGCGGGGGATATGAGTTTTGTCATATTTGTCTATCAAAGCTGAAAGAGCCATGATCTGGCGGTTTGTGGTCCTGAAATCATCCTGGTTATCCGATACTTGCTGTAGAGATATGAATGAATAGATGGCAACTAAAAATTATTGGGTTGATACTGGGAAACGTACGTCAATCACCTCGATCATTTTTAATAATCCTCCGACAGCTGCTTGAAGAGGTGGAAACACCGCCGAAGCTTGTTTGAGGACGGCCAGAGCGAGCTTGAGGCCTTTCCATCCGTCCTTAGCGGCACCGGATAAACCCTGTGAAGGAGGCCATCGGTCCTACAGATGAGAGGCAGCAAGTGAGTGGTTGGATTACTGTACCTGTGATAAACTGGACATGTTTGTTACAGTTGGAGAGGATGAATCCATTGTGTCACTATAAATCTCCACAACGTGGTCTGATTTCTCCGATCTGAGTAAAGACTGAAGCTTTTTGGTAGTCTTCATGGTAAGATACTCTAAAACAGGGCTGTGCGATGACACAGCCAAAATGGGATCACTGCGCCCTTTACCCGAGGACGCGTACTTCGCTTCACCGTCGTCTCGAATCTACTGGCGTATGCCATCTCATAAATGGGCTTATCAACCCAACCTAAGCTAGTTTCATATCCTTTTGTCCTTTACCATCGTCAGAACTCAAGAGGGATATATAAAATGATTTCATTGATCATCTAGCGTCAATGGGGTATCTCTGTACTCGAGTACTGCTCATTACGGCTATTCAACGGCTATACCAAAGCCCTCGAAAAATGCAATCAGATTAGCCGGTGCTTTCCAGATTGGACTGGTACCTAGGTGCTAGTGAGCACAAGAGTAACGAACGCAATGAGACGACGTACTGCCACCAAAGAATGTGTGGACCATTATACCAGCAATGTGGCCTGTTTCATCGATCCTTAATATTAGCCCCTCGACTTTGATAACAGATTTGCCGTCATGGAAGACTTCGATTACTCCGTCTTTGGTGTTGGGTGAAGAGTTCAGTCTGATATACACCTTTATGGTGTTCCATCTGCCGGGAACAAAGACGAAGTTACCCGTGCCGATGGATATACCGTATTTCAATCCACATGCACCGTTCTTGCAGACAGGGTGATCCTTGTTGACGGAAGGCAAGTATGCATAAAGTTCCCCTTTGCCTCCCTTCCTCCACATGAGTCGTGCGGACCACTTCTTGTCACTATTTGATAAATGGATCGTCAGCTGATACTTTGGTAAACCAAGAAAAAATCACAAACTCTTTACGGCCTCCAGAACCAGAGTCTTTTTCTGCACCATTGGACTCACCATCTAGCAAAAGAGGTCATTGATAGGCCTAAATTGTAAGAAGAAATAATAATCGTACAGGGACCAGGAAGTTTACCACCCTCTTGAAAGCCGAAGCCCTCCGGGAAAAAGACACTGTAAGAGAATGTGGCGGCTGTGGCATTCTTTATGTTGACATCCGGTCCACCTGTGGCCTGGAAAGTAAACCCCCCCATGCCAGGGTGAGGTTTTGGAGCTCCGGCGTAGGAACCCTTCGGGTAAGTTGCCTGTAGAACCTTCCGACTTTTTCCATCTGAGTCTTTAAAGTCTGTGATCCAAGATTCTTGAAAGCCACCATCAATGCCAAATGCTTTGGGATCGGGATTGGATCCTGGCCATCCGCTGCCGTCTCTTCTTGCTAATTCTCTTGCTGGTCTTCTCTTTGGAATTGGCGCAGCCAAAACCGACAAAAAGGATGAACTAAGGAGAAGAAGGGTAAAGAAAAACATTTCCGAGTATTGACAGAACAGAGGTTGTAGCGTATGAGCGAGCTAGTTGACCTGCAACTCGGGGGAAGAGTGGGATTGACCTGCAATGGAAGGCGACTGGGCACAAAGATTCGAGGCATGAGCTTGGGCTTATAAGTGCAGAGCGGGGATGTCGCTTGATGGCAGTGAAGAAACGATGAAACAATCAGTGAAATGATTGTTTCATCGTTTCTTCCCGATTTTACTGTATCGCCGAAGATAGGGGATGAGAAGGACCCCCGAAAACCAGCGCATATCGCTAATCCAGGAAAGGATGGGGGTTTGAGTTGTTCGAGGTAGTCCAGCATTAATTAAAAAAAAGAAGCATACTGATATCAGCTCAAACCTGAGGTTAACCATTGCCTGTCAGTTTCGAGACAAGACGTCTCCTGGAAAACCCAACCGGTGCAGGCCTCCGAGATCCACAAACTGGATGCTTGCGAGGTGGTGAGTCTGAGGCATTTGTGGGAGTTATCGGGGGGTCGTGATGGAGACCATGATAATTTCAATGATCCTAAAGGGTGAAGCGCAGAATGAGCAAGTTACTAATAGCTGATACAGATTGCAACTAACCTAAGTTACTCGCCTGTGGACGAAGGACGCGTTATACAGCATGACAGTTTCGTCAGATGGCAAAAAAATCAGATGGGTGCACTGCACCTCCTTGTGACTACCCCTGTATCAGGCCGAGTATCACACTAAAGCAATACATATGACCATATCTCCACGCTAGTGTTGTTCCTGACATGACCGATACACAATCATAAATCCAACTTGAAATTAAAGTTTGACGTTGTATTCCAATTGTACATTTGTACTTCCCCTCTCTGCATTTTCTCCAATGTCATCTCCACCAACGTCAAGTGTTTATATAAATGCAGCATTGGGTCCCAGTCGCTTCTGGATTAAGCAAGCATGATGTTTTTGGGCTACGTGTTTTTAAATTTCGGACTCGTTATCCTGTCAATTGTCGCAGGAGCTATAGCTGAAGAATTTCGTTACTGCGTATGTTCATATACACTCTGTGATTGGAGCAAGCATCGATAGTTGCATAGCACGGCGGATCCCAGGGCACTTGTTTTGGTTTTAAACTTGCTTCCCGAACTGCGACATGTTACGCACTTTTGCTTGAAGTCGGGTCTGTCGATACAGTTATTGGCGTTGCCAAAGGTATTCAATAAAACCTTTTCAAGTTGGCCTCATCCTTTTTTCCTATGTATTCCGTTGATCAAGTTTTTATTCAGTGGGGGAGGGTGTACAGGCAATCCTTCGCCAGCATTTGGCGTCGGGGTGAAATACCTTTCTCCGCCATTGTGCGGGCCTTTTACTATAACGCAGGATCTTTCTGATACCTTTCTACAGCCTCAACAATGTTTTCTCAGTCTCTATACAGTTGGTGGAGTCTTATTGGCTAATCCCTTGGGTGCTATACGTCAGTTATCAAACTCTTTGTGTACAATAAGACAGAGATTGAATCGTATTTTACAGCGACTCGGGTCCTCGTTCGCTCGCTGGAGCAAGTCTGAGCACTCCGGCGCAAACAATCGAGAAATGCCAGGATCACTGCGCCTCAAGCGGATATAAATATGCTGGTGTTGAGTACGGAACTGAATGCTGTACTTTCCTCTAACGATCTACTTCTGTGTACCATCTTCTCATCTTTGTATTGCACAGGGTGTGATTACTCGATCCGTTCCTCGGGAACGTTGGCTTCCGACCCTGGAAGCTGTAACATGCAGTGTAGTGGGAACGTATCACAGATCTGCGGGGGCTCAAACCGTATCAATGTATACTTTAACGACAATGGCGTGCCAGGGCCGTCGAATCCGGCCACAATTGGGAGTGGAACTTTTGCTTATCGTGGGTGTTACACGTAGGTATAATACTTTTCCTCGGGCGGAGTGTCGCTTACTCCATCATGCAAGCGACCGAACTGATGCAAGGACGTTGCAGAATCGTTACAATATTACAATTTCTGCAGGCGGTGTTAAGCCACAAACTTGCGCTGCAGTTTGTAAGATGCATGGATACACGACTGTAGGACTCGAATTCGGAAGAGAATGCTGTGAGAGTTTCTTTTTTTGGTGTACTTCGCTTTGTTGATGATACGTTGAAGGGTGTGGAAATGGTCTCGCGAGTGGGGCGACCAAAGCTTTGGAGGACGACTGCCGCACGGCGTGCCCAGCAGATCCAGCTTTTTATCGTGGGCATGCTAACCGCCTCAATATCTGGAGCTCGGGCGTTTTATAAATATAAGCAGCAAGATTTTACGTTTTACATTGCTCAATTGTATTCATGTTGAATGTGCTACTGCAACGTCATTTTCGTAAACATTTTATCTGAAGTCTTCGTCTGACTTGGGGTAGCACATCTCGTGCATGCAGTCAGACGAATGCACGCAAGTGCGTGTATAAACGTAATGCTGCAAACATCGGGCAGAAACCTAATGTTGACCGATAGAGTATGACCTGAAATATAATACAGTATTTCCTCCATTCAAATGTGTGATTAAGTCTCTGGATATACAGCCACTAAGCTCTCCTTTTGCACCTCGAAGATAGCCGACGACGCCTCTTTGGTCGAAACCGGTATGATATCTGTGTCTGGCTTGTCCCGCATGACCACCAACTGTCCGAAACCTTTCTCGTTTGGCCCAATGACTAACGCCTCCTCACCCATTTCCGTTGGTAACACTGGGTGAAGGAACTGCGCGTTGATGCTTCGTATATCGCCCAAATCGAAATGTACTGTGACCGTCTGGTCAAAGCCATCTGCAGACGCACGCATTGCTCCGACAATGCGCCCGCGCCACCCCTCGAGCTCTCCATTCAGGTACCCTGTGTGGCGCGTACCGGAAACCACAACTTTCATGCGATGCTGGTAGTTCGCACAGGCCGGAGAGAACATCCATCGCTCTTTCGGTTCTCCTATGATAGAAAGTTTGGTGAGTCGAATGAACGACATACTTGGTGACTAGTCAAGGCACGACTTACTCTGTCTGTCATCAGCGTCATCCTCGTCCTCGTACGAAGTTGCACCTGGTGTCGGGGCAGATTTCATATTCCTGTCGGCAAACACAGCTGCGGGTGTAGCAGGATTGTACCCAGACGGCGCAGGCGTAGGCGCCGACGTGGGCCCTGGCGTTGGAGCACCAAATGCTGGTGTCGCCGCCGCAGCCGCTGGCGTTTGAGCGCCCTGTATTAAAGTATGACATCGTCAAACAACATGACCTAAAACAAGACAAACTAACCCATGTATCATTCCAAGCACTAGTTTGGTTACTAGATCCCCAGCCATCTGCAGTACTGCCCCAACCTGCGGTAGGTCTCCTCGGTGTGGCTCCGCCGAACCCTGCTCCGCCCGAAGTAGTAGCGTTCCTTCCTGGCGTCGCACCTCCCCATGCGGTTCCGCTGCCTCCACCACTTGCATATGGGTTGGGTGTCCGTGCACCAGCATTCCAAGCAGGCGTCCGCCCACCATCTGCGCCGGCAGCATAGGGGTTAGGTGTCCGCGAAGAGGCATTCCAAGCAGGCGTCTTTCCACCATCGAGAGCATAAGGATTGGGTGTCCGCGAAGAAGCATTCCAGGCTGGTGTCCGGCCATCTCCAGCGTAGGGATTTGGTGTCCGGCCAGCACCCCATGCGGGTGTGGGTGCAGCGCCGTTGCCATATGCATTGGGTGTTCGGGGAGGAGGCATACTACCATTACCATATCCACGACCAGCCCCGTTCCTGTTCGCAGCAGATCCACGCCCAGTAAGTGGTTGAAGCGATCCGTTGGGTCTGGATTATCGCGAGACTCAGCAGAAGATAACGATGGAACAGTTAGTATTCACGCACAGCCTCTCTCGCAGTTTGTCCTTTTCGAGGGAAACTACCTTGTTGTTCGTTCGCAATTCCACCCTTGCAACGGTCCCGTTGACATCTTTGATTGTACCCACAATTCCTTTGTGCCCCCCTTTTACAACGCACACGGTCAAGCCGATATCGCGGTCACGTGGCCCTCGACCCATGCCTGATCCTACCATGCCGCCCATAGGCGCACCAATAGCAGGGTTCATTTTTGAGAGATCGGTACCAGGACGAATAAAGTTGCCTTTGGGTGCTAGACTAGCAAGGGTACGTGTGCGCGTGACGAAAACCCCTCCGTTTTCAGCGATTTCACGATTGTGCAAGAAGGCGTAGAATGACTGGTGTATGTGCAACACTTGACCTTTGCGACCCTTTAAATGTATGTCAGCTCTTTGTATGTTTGCGAGTCATGCATGCGATAGTAACGGACCTCGCCTTCAATCTCCTTAACATTGTCGTTGATGCGTAGTTCGTGGCCTTCAGAATCGATGGCAATCGCTCGGTCGGAATCACGTCGCATGGCGATCTGATGTGGCTGGACAAGGCGAACTTGACCATTTTGGTCAATAACACGGAAGGAATCGCGTTCTGTCTTGAATATTACGCCAACCGTATGGGCACTGAGATGTGATTTAAACTTAAGCATATTGGGGATGTGTTAGAACTTACTCGAGCTGGACAAGATCATGGAGTTCGTAATTTCCCACTACGTTGGTACCGGAGCCAACTTCGGCGGCTTCTCTAAGATCTTTGGAAAAGACGGAAACCTATCGAATACTTAATACACAGAGTGTCAAAATAAGAAATGTATACCTCTTGCATAGACATATCCGATATAAAAGTGACGACGTTGTCCGCCACGGAAACCACTAAACCCGTTTCATCAGCATTCTGGCCTGTCATCACTTTGACATGGTCTCCAGGCTTGAATCTCTTCCTAACACTCCGAGCGGGCAATTCAACTTTTTGACCTTCGATATCCACTCCGACTGCCGTAATAATCACCACATCCTGATGTATCTCATCCACCACGCCATGTACACCCGCCTGCTCGCCTTCGAACACTTCAACATGATCACCTGGTTGAAGGACAGCAATGGCCGCCTTGCGCGAAGCTTCCGCAATGATAGAGAGGTCCACGACATGGTCTACATCTGCTCCGTCTTGACGTCGCGTGAACTGAGTGATTTCATCCAGCGTAGGGCTTACGTCTTCAAGAATGAGTCCGCTCAATTTGAAGTCTTTCTCGATGAAGCCATCCTTGTAGGTATCATTTTGGAAAACATACACCTGATTTCGCTTCGACACGTTCTTTCTGCCCCAGACCTTCACAATCTCCTCGTAGTTGAACAATCGTTGTGGGGGGCGCATTGTGCCGGCTCCTGTAACGACCTTTTTGCGCTTTTTATCAAGGCCACCGTCGTCTCGTGGGGTCAGGTCGATACGAGGTACGAACTTCAACCCAACATCTTCACCATTCTCCGTGATATCTACCACCTGTGCCAGATCTCCCGCATATTTTCCTCGTCGGATACGCACCCATGTACCTGGTGTCACAGTCAGATCTTGCTTTTTGATCTGCAAGAGGCTGGCCATTTCCTCAATTGGCACGAGGGTAATCCCGCGACTAGGGAAAACACCGACGAGTCCATTGCACGCATCACTGACTTGCTTTGCACTTCGTGCCTCGACATATATCATTCCAGGGAGCGAGTCGCGTTGGAAAGCGGAAAGGATGCTCAGAGGACGAGCGGTATACTCTACATCAATAGACTTTCTCATTAGGCTGAAGATGATATCACGTTCTCGACCAGGCTAGAAAGACGCAAGTTAGCTATCATTTGTGACCATACCACAGACTATGGAAAACTTACCCGCACCCGAACCTGCCACAAGCTAGCGTCGTGCACAGATGGCATGAGGAGGCGTTGGGGCATCTCATTCATATCCCCAGTATATCGAACGGCCGGCCTGCGGTAGCGCTCACTGAGGTCTTTAGCAATTTGTTCTGGGCTTTTGTCTTCTGCTTCGTCAATTTGTCTCTTTTTATCAAGTAGCGCATAGTGTGGTCTGCCGCCACTCTCATCCACGTCGTCAATAGTTTCAATGAATCCCTCTAGAGCACACGAATGGAGCAGTAAGATGTGATGAAAAAGGGCTTCGAGTCCCGGAATGATACAGACCTGCACCTTCATCCTCACCCTCCTCTTCCTCCTCCTCTTCATCGCTGACTTCGGCCTCAATATCAAGGAAACGACTGGCGATAGACCGTTTGTGACGGTGCTAGGCATTCGATATTTATTGTAATCTCTGTAAATATTTTTGAAGTCGAACGACACACCTTTGCCCTTTTTCTACCTTTCCTTCCTGCAATCTCTTCCTCCTCATCGTCCTCCTCGTCTTCTTCATCTTCTTCATCTTCCTCACC
>CEMU01567835.1:3303-15845 GCA_900068965.1 Calocybe gambosa
TCGAACCTAATAGCCATCCGAGCAGAAGCTTGCTGTTAGGTATCATGGACTGAACATCCCAGCAATTTATTGATCAGTGATTCCATTTTTGAACCCCAGTATTGAGTTGCCCCTAGACTGTCAACCCCATTGAAAACCCTCTGCCATGGGAAACCGTCCAAATTTGCGCCGTACGTGTTCGTGTTAAACATTGTCAGATGGCTACCTATCGAGCGGGGACATCGGCTGCGCACCCGAAGGGTATATCGAGACCGGGTTCCCGTCCCAGGATCCACTGTCGAGGGAATAAAAATACAAGGTACCATAAACTTGCATATGGTGTTACTGTAACCAATGTCTTACCTAGCGGTTTGCACATCAATCATTCAGATTGCCACATTACCGCCTTCAGCTTCTAGTCCATCATAGCGGAATAATATATTAGAGGGATCATCAAACCAGCAGCTTCAAATTGGCGCAAACAATATTCTGGTGGATTGCGAAACGGCTCAAGTTTCCTATACCCACCATCTTACATTTTACTGCGCTGCACTCCCCTCGCGTTGACATGTCATTGGGGTGGCTGCTTTTTATCCCTCTACTGGCCCTTGCGGTCGTCAAATCGAGACTGCTTTTTAAAAATAATGTCCCCTTGCCTCCTGGGCCTCCAGGAGATCCTCTCATAGGGCATATTCGGTCAATTCCGGCCCATAATCCAGAAATGTACTTCTATAAGCTTGGCTTGAAATATGGTGCGTAAGTAAGGCATCTCAGACAGGATCACGGATTAAATGATAGAGGTGCAGGCGACGTTGTACACCTTCGAGTTCTGGGCCAATCGATGATAATTTTGAACAGCGTTCAAGCGGCAGTCGAGTTGCTTGACAAGCGAGGAGTCAACTATAGTAACCGGCCCAGGTTCTACAACTATGAAATGTACGATTTACAGGTCCTCATCATGTTGCTGTGATAACTAATCTGGTACAAGCATGGGTTGGGAATTATTTATAGCATATTTGAGTTATGGAGCAGAGTGGCGTAAGCAGCGTGCAATGATTCAACACTATTTCAGCAAGGAAAAGGCCAAAGAATATTATCCTATTCAAATCAGAGAAGCTCGTACTCTCACGCGTAGCCTCCTTTCGTCGACAGAAGACAAACTAAAGCAATTCATACGGTAACGATCAATTCTTGATCGCATGATACCTCAGGGCTTACAGTTCAGAAGCTTTTCTACAGCTATCATCATCGACATCAATTATGGACATCAAATTGTGTCTGACGACGACCCATATGTCGAGATAACCGCTAATTGTTCCAGAGTAGCGGCAGAATCGGGCCCGCCTGGTAGCACCCCAATTGATTTGCTCCCATTTCGTGAGTAATACTTTAGGTTAGTAAATCTTGGCAAGTTCATACTCTTCCCCAGTTCGTCACTTCCCATCATGGTTTCCTGGGACCTATTATGCAACCTTTGCACGCACGTCATCGCATATGTGTCGCATGCTGCTTGAGTATCCGTATAATAAAATCAGGGAAAAAATGGTCAGCATTATTCCGTTTTTAGTAAATGAGCCTCCTTGATTTTAATCGTTATTAGGACAAAGAGGCAGTTCGCCCATCCTTCCTAGCGTCCTTACTTGAAGATATGCACAAAAATGGCTCGGAGAGCGAAACCGACATCAAACGGGCCCAAGCCGTTACCGCAGTTACATATATTGCAGGAGCTGACACTGTGAGTTAGCTGCGTTACTGGTGACAACCATAAATTCAAACCAATTGTCAATTAGACGGCATCCACACTTTCGTTTTTCTTGTTGGCAATGGTCCTTCATCCAGAGTTTCAGATTAAAGCTCAAGAAGAGATTGATCGCGTTGTTGGTCCTGGTAGGCTTCCTGAGTTCCAAGACAAGGATAAGCTTCCATTTGTCGGCTGTATCTTACAAGAGACCCTGCGGTATGTTGTTTCATACCGTGTATCTCACGTTTCTGATGAAACCCAAAGTTGGCGCCAGACCATCCCAGCTGGTGAGTAGAGTTTTATTAGCCTATGCGTGCCAAAGCCTTCAAACGTGTGTCTCTGTACATGAAGGAGTACCTCACAAATCAGCGGAAGACGATATATACAATGGCATGTTCATTCCTAAAGGGTCGTTGGTTTTTGCGAATAGTAGGCATGTATTTTCTACTGTACGTTACTCGTACGCATTGAATTATTGATTGTATGACAGAGGCATTTCACTTGACGAAACCGTCTACGAGGAACCATCCAAATTCAACCCCGCACGCTTTCTGCCCTCCCCGGAAGGGCGTAGTGAACCACACCCCTTAGCACAATTTGGATTTGGCCGAAGGTAAGGTTTATACCTAAGCTATCATTATTGGCCGAGGCTCACCCACGAACAGAATATGTCCTGGTCGTCATCTGGCAGAGGATAGTATTTGGATTGCGATGGCAACTATCCTAGCCACTACGTCCATTTTGAAAGCTATTGGAGCAGATGGGAAGGAAATTGTCCCGGAAGACACGCCCATCACAACGGGTATAACTAGGTATCTCATCCCTGCGACTTCACATCTTCTTTGCTCTTTTTTGACGTGATTTGCAGCCATGCAAGACCTTTTCTGTGTGACATCAGACCACGGCGCACGGATGCACTTAATCTCTTACAACAATCCATGGACAGTTGCTGAGTTTCTCAATGTAGTGGTAACGTGATATTTAGGTCCCTGACAGACATTGTACAATATTTAAGTTCTGCCAAATTTCAGTTTAATGATGTAACGCCTTGCCCTGGTCAGATCTAATCAAGCGAATATATATCATCTTCTTAAATACTCAAATGCGAAATGCAAAGAAGATCAAGAGCGTCTTCGAACAACTTACAGCTGGAGAGAAATGCGTTCCAAGCAAACATCATCATATCATATAAATACATAATAAATGGCATAAATTTCCTTCCAGAGTAAATAACCAACACGTCTTCTACGACACATCATGCAGGGACACAAAACACAGTATATCAAGCGACATCATACAATGCGTAGTTGCCGGATACAGAGTCTACGGAACTCTGCTCTTTCTTTAAGGTTGTGCTTCTTAAACGCACGACCGTCTGAGAGGGTGCTCCCGCATCGAACGTTGATAAGACTTGACCAGACGATGTGTTGCGATAGAAGAACAGCCGATTATTCAATGTGATGAGTAGAGAGTTGGAATATCTGGAAAGTAAAACAAAAGCATCAGGAAGTGAGATACAGGGTTGTAATGAGCACACACAGTTTTCCCAAGATGGCGGTCCTTGATTCTAGTTGTTAGCACAGCAATCTCGCTCGATCTGTAGTCTGATACTCACGAACAAACGAAGTAGGGCACTGACTGATGCTGCTTTTAGTACACGCTTCAGACAATGCGATGAAAGCGTACAGGTAATGAGAGAAGTACAACTAGTGAGATAACCGCCACCACCGCTAATGACCAAGTTTGGTTAGTGAAAAGCCCTAAGTTGCGAAAGTGAAAATGTGTTTACCCGTTAGGCAGTTCGTTTCAATCACCATACGTGCGAGGTTCACTAATATGTTGTTTGTCCTAGGTTGATCTTCACGCCTCGCTCGCAGAAGCTGATGAATAAGTGAAAATTTTGAGCAGCTACTACAGCAAACAACTTACCAGATATGTTAACGTTACCGCAATCACAACATCCGCGGCAGCGTTTCCCACAAGCCACATCTACGAATTGAAGGCGTTAGTGTTGGATCTCAGATTTAAAAGATAGGCATACAAGCGCATCCCTCTTGTCTTCACTCCCCCTGATAAAGGTTTCAACTTTTGTTCCCTGTAAGGGTGAAAATATCTCGGCATGTGATGAAGGCTTGAGTCCAAAGATTATCTTACCCAGACAGCAGCTGATATGGCCCCGTAAAGTTGTACGACAGATATCTGCAAAGTACCCCGTCATTACCAATTCTACCAGGCAACAAAGTGCGACTCACGCAAGCAATCAAGACCGAGATCCACCACGCTTTTTTATTGAGGCTCCATATGCGATAGCAGAAGAATAGGTGAGCAATTATCGCACTGACCCCACACAAAAAAGGGTCATCCCAGTGCGAGAAATGTAGCCTCCCCAAGCGTATCAGGTTCCCATATCCCGCTGCGAACCAGTAGTATATATCGGCAGCCGCTAAGCAAACTTGCACAGTTTCAAGAATAAAGATTGAGTAAACTGATTAAGGCATGAGTAAATCATCAAAGATGGTTGGACGATGCAATCAGACACCTAAAGTCTTGAATCTTTTCGCATCTTTCGGGAATGCGATGTGGTATATGCCTTCAATATATCAGAAACTAAAGTCTCTTTTTAATTTGAATTCGCTCACAAACTTGTACGGCTAAAATGCCGTATGCAGCGTAGTTCAAAAGAGCTCCGATAAGCTAAATACCCATCAGAGTGTAGGTGCGCTGACGCTAACGTTCATACATACAAGAGGTGCGGTTCTGAAAAGACATAAGGCTCCGACATTTTTGCAGGAATACGTAATGTACACTCACAGCTCAGCTATATTTTCTGGGATGGGGGGGAGGGTAGCCATCTACCCGTAGAGCAAAGATAAGATGCAAACGAGAAGAGGACCCGAGCAATTTAAAAGGAAGGCTTGCGTGGAATTGGGTTCAGCACAGCCAGTTGATATATCTGATAGAACCTCCAGGGGCGTGTCTGAAGGTTTCAGCCACGGAGGTGCCGCAAGGATATGCATTTCTCCTTCGGATTTGATTGATCTCAAGTGGATCTCAAAACATTCCATCTTAGTCGAGAACCCGGCGAGTATAACTGAATAACTTTCATCTTCTCAATTGGTATCGGAATTGAACGTTACAATGATATACCCGAGTCAAGCTAGGCCACTTGCCTGCGGTTACCAGGCAGCAGATTTTAGGTGATGCTAGGAAAACTTTTGTGATGGGAACTGGAAGCGCGTTGGCGACAAATCTTGTAATTCAATCTCACCGCAGAGTCGGTTTATGTGGTTTTATGTGGGTCTTGCAGCACGTGCCTCGTGGATGTCAAGGCCAATACCCGGTCAGCCTGGATTTCTAACTGTGAAGAGGTGTCAAACTTATCACAGCAAAGCATGATTTTTATTGGTAGACCTGATTCGAGCATTAGGCATCTCTCTTGGCAGACTACCAGAGCGCCGCACGCCCAGATTCCCCATTGGTTTCTAAACAGAACTGGCAAGGCTAGCGATAAATTGTTATACTCGAGTAGCACGATAAGATCTCTATTCAAGTTACATGCACTAGATGACAGGAAAGGTAGGCGCATCATAAGTGAAGCATAATACACTTACTGTCATCCTGACTATATATTAATTAAAGCCCGTTTTGGAAGGTTCGCGGCGTTTTGGTCTCGTGACTAAGAGTACTGGAGTCTGGTGATGCTTAAGCTTGATACCTAGTATTGTACCAGGGGCATGAAGTGATGTCGATAGCCGTAGTTTCCAGTGGAAAAGACTTGGTGAAACATTTGAGGCGTAAACAAGATCTGGGGAAGAGCAGTGAGATGGTTATCAAAGCCCTGGATCTCAACATGCCTTCCGCTATCTGATCCATGGGACGAGGATCAAGGCCTTCCAAAGGGGTGTTGGCACAATCAAACCTTGGTTAACGGTTACTATCAATGACTCCGTGATATATTTGTCGTAGGCATGTGTCAATCTGATCGTCTTTCGTTATCGAGTTATGGAACTTACTTCTTGGTCCCACTCATAGCAAGCTGTGCATACAATGGCGCTGAACCTCGGCCAATCACTTGGAGGAACCGCCGTTGTCGGAACTTTGAAGATCATTGGCCCCACGAGAAGGTAGGATCCCAAGTGGGTTATCTACCTCTATACTTCGCTTTAAGCGCCAAAGCGTCATGTGCCCTGACAAACCATACACCCTACATTCGTATACTGCGGACTTGGACTGCGAGATCTTGACTTTCACTTCCGTTATAGGATTAGCTCTTTTGGAGGGCTCAAGTATCAGGAACTACCTAATTCGCCAATGATAAGCCATCTACACTTCGAGTGACTGATGATCATGAAAGGTTACCTCCACAGATGGGACGAGCCTCCACTCAGTAAGGCTCAACCTCCATCACGATCGTCCTGTTGTCTAACCACTGACGCCCGCTTTTTGATCTTGATAGCTGTGACCTTTTGATGTAATGGAGTGCTAACATTCTTGTGCTCAGTATGGCTCGATTGCCCGATTATATGAAAACAAAGCTGCGGTCGTGTCGTATTAGACTGCCATTTCGCGACGCAAGGCTATGGCCGTTCTGATGGAACGGAATCATGCCGCCATAGAAGAATCAGAATGCTTATGAGGGTATTCAGTTTCTCAGACCTACACAGTCATGCCAATTGCCGTAAACAGGGGCTGGCGTCTTCTGACCCGACCGACGACTGGGAGATAAAACGACTGAACTTGGAGATTGAATTCCCAGAATTCTACGACAATGCCCCCCTCTCCACTCAGTGCTCTTTTGAATGTCTTAACCACCAACGTCCAAGCTCTTGAAGGGGCGTATACTGCAAGTGGAGGGACTTTTCCGTCTCTCAATGACCCCTTTGCCCCCACTCCTCTGGACTTCGATCCTGCGTTGATGCAAGCCAAATCACTCATAGTAGCCGCCGCTGCCCAACTTATGGCCACTGTTTCTCCGGTGGAAACATTGCAGGAGTATGCGATGTCATTGTATATGACGGCTGGCCTAGGTTTCGTCGTAGACACCAATATAATTGAGATCTTAGATGAAGCAGGGCCTCAGGTACGTTGGTACAAAATATATCATTTCTAGGCGAGTAGAAGAGGTTTTCGATTACAGGGAGCCCATGTCAAAGATATCTCGGCAAAGTGTGGAGTCGATGCTTCTCATCTAGGTCAGTATGAACTAGTCTACTCTTTATCTCTTTGATTGATATCTTCCCATAGCTCGTGTCCTTCGCTACCTTGCTACCCGCCATGTCTTCAGAGAGGTTACCCCCAATGTTTTCGCAAACAATCGCATGTCATCTCTCGCATCCAAATCAAAGCCCCTGAAAGTCGTCAAAGCAAAGTGAGTGTCATATAATATACTATCAACAAACGCTACTGTCTGACACAAACATTAGCCCAGACGCCAGTTTTGATAATGCACCCCTGGCTGCGTTCATCTCCCTCTTGTAAGAATAGTCTTTATTCCTGATTATCGTGTTTCGCTGATCATTCGCACAGTTCTCATGAGGCGATACAGGCGGGCGCTTCTCTCTCGAGTTGGTTACAGGACCCGAACCAGGCTCCTTCTCCACTCAACATGGCCTTCAAGCATAATAAGAAAGTATGGGAGTGGTATGAAATGCCCGGGAACGAGTGGCGTGGTAAGAGATTTACTGTGGTCCTGAGAGGCGCGGCGGAGCGCTGGCCCGAAGAGCAATTTATCAATGGTATATTTCCCTTCTCGTCCCGAAGATGGATATGAATCTTAGGCCTCACAAAAATTTTCAGGAACTGGCGTCAAGAACTTGAAAGACAACTCCGTCGTCGTGGACGTTGGCGGAAGCGTTGGCTCATGCACTCTTATCCTGTACAAGGCAAACCCGAAATTGAAATACATCGTCCAGGATCTTTCTCCCAACATAGCTGTTGCTCCGAACGTAAGGCAACCTTCCTTTCTGTTACGTGACTCTGTATTTTTCTCATTTCCGGTCATTAGTTCTGGAACGAGCGAGCTCCTGAAGCTCTCTCTAGTGGAAGTGTCACTCTCCAAGGTTTGCCCGATCCATATATCTCATACTAACCCTGACATCCCGCGTCTAGTGCAAGACTTTTTCAAGCCTCAAGCAGTGAAAGGTGCAGCGGTTTATTTCATGCGTGTCGTGCTCCATGATTGGCGTGATAAGGACGCTGTGATCATCATGAAGAATTTGCGCGAAGCAGCCAGCAAATCTTCGAAAGTTGTTGTTTTTGATTTCGTTGGTCATCATGTTTGTGAGACTACTTCATCTTTGGCGCCGAGGGCTCCGGTACCCTACCCTCTTCTCGCGAACCGTGGAATTGCGGGCGAAGGTTTTGATACGGCAGTGGACTTACAAGTATGTGAACTAGACTATTTTTAAAGGCGTCTCCGCTTAAACTTGACCAGATGATGAATATTCTCGATGGCATACATCGTACTGAAGAAGAATGGCTAGAATTGGGTCGCTCTACAGGGTGGAAACTAGAAAGCATCGTTGAGGGGTCATTGCCAGCAATCACTTTTTCGGCAATGTGAAAACTTTACTTTTACTTTGGATCGTCACAAGATCTATCTCATTCCGGCCAGGCTCCGGAATCAATGTACATTACAATGATTCCTCGTTTCGAAGTAAATGATATTTAGTCACGATGGAAGATGGAAGATACTGTTTGATATCTTGATTTCGGTCCCGCT
Organism: Calocybe gambosa; assembly: GCA_900068965.1. Taxonomy (NCBI): domain Eukaryota; kingdom Fungi; phylum Basidiomycota; class Agaricomycetes; order Agaricales; family Lyophyllaceae; genus Calocybe; species Calocybe gambosa. Next base: position 11,745 of record CEMU01567835.1, read on the forward strand.
CCTTTTAAATCGTCGGAGCTGGTCCACGTCTTGGGGTTTCCATCAAATGTTTTATGAAGGCTTAGTATTTAAAGGCCCCATCCTGAGTTTCCTCCTCATCCCCCAAACATCTTATCCCTGCTGTGACTTTTCAAGTGCACTTCATTTTTTAGTAGCCCCTATATTACAAGCTTCATGTCACTTGAAGAGTCGTCAGCTCATAATTTAGAAGCGCTTCTATTGTTTAGGAGCGCCTTTGAATTATGCACTTTATGGCGTTCTGGCGGCAGAAACCTGGTTATCTGCGACGAGATCGAGGCCGTATAAATTGCAAATTGGAACAGTCGCCTCGAAAATGCAAAAAGAAGTAATACCTGCACCAGCTATGTTATAACAATTAATGTATGGTACAGCATGCTATCATTATCAATCATATTGTTCTATCCAGGGGTAGGAGACATGTCAATAATGTTTGTGAGATTCTGACAATTTTGTGTTACCCTCGAGAATGGCGCATTTTAGTATTGCCTAAAATTTCCATCTGGTCCCTTAGTTTCACAGAAGAGATTATGTCTTATAGTAAAACGAATGCATGTTCGATCAAGTTCACATCCGAGTCAGCAAAGGATAAATTTGACGAGCTTCCTTTCTCAGTGCTCCAAAGTGCTCTTCTGATTTAAAACCCGATGGGCTTATCCCCGGTAGAGACGGTTTGATCTCAGCGATTCACACCCGGGGCCGGCTTCGATCTCAAGGAGTCAGATTCAGGGTGAGGAATATTGCTACCGATCGGCAGTTTATCTGATCACTTGGCGTCTTCTGTGAGCTTGCAGCTCAGCGCGATCCTACTAGTATCTTCTTTCTCTGACAATGAACTTGCTCGCGTAATATTCTCCATGTGTCGACCTGCAGTACATGACTAGTAGTGCTCGAATGTCAGCCGCCATAGATTGCAATAAGATCAGTGACGGTCTGGCACTGTCTGCTTGTTCGGAAGCGAAGCTCATAAAATTGATAACTACAATTGGTTGACCGGAGACGAGTTTATGACGGAAGGACTGCCCTATCGCCCCTATCCATTCTAACATGCACTAGACTGTAGATTTCCTCGACAATATACTGTTATCGCCTGAAGTGGCAAGCTGGTTTATTGAATATAGCAGCTCAGAGGAGTGAGCGTATGTGCGATTTACTTTTACCAATGTATATCTGATATCGTACAATTCTGGTGGCAATACATAAGAATTTAATAGACGGTATCTAACGATGCGGAGGCTGCAAGATTAAGTTGGTTTTTTGCGTCTGGGAAACGTACAAAGTTGCCGGTAGATGCTCCTGTCTCAAAAGCCGACAAGACTTCGTTACGAGTGTTGCGACGAGTAAACAATAGTCGATTGTTCATGGTCACAAGTAAGGAATTTGAATACCTGCGTAGGGAAAAATTAAGCAGTGCAATGCATACCATTGACTTGAACGCACAACTTTCCCAGAAAAGCGGTCCTGGATCAGGTTAACATAAGTACATCAGACTTGAGACGAGTTCGACTCACGGACAAACGAAGTAAGGGGATTTCTTGAGCCACTTTTAGCACGAATATTGGACTGGTAACCAAAGACTCACCGGAATCGCGAGATATAAAGCTAGCGAGGTAACAGCAATTGCCGCTAATAGTCGTTCTCTCAGTAAAGCACATGGGAGTAGTTAAGCATATATACTTACAGGTCAAACAATTTGTTTCAACTACCAGGCGCGCAACCCGTATCAACATGCTATTTGTCCGGGGTTGGTCTTCGTGCCTTTCCCGCAAAAGCTAGTAATAAAATAAAATAAGCACCTCTCGATGAATGGCGTGGAGTGACAAACCAGAAATGTTAATGATGTCGCAATCAGGAGATCTGCAACGGCATTTCCAACAAGCCACATCTATCAATGTGATGTCAAGCCTAGGTTGTGTATGACGCACAACACATACTAATGGGTCTCTCATATTGAAGGTAGCATTTTCGAAGGTGCGTGAACGGTAAGCCTTTGGTACCATTTAAATTAAAAGCGAGTAGGGCCCAAGATGCAGCTAGCTTACTACGACAGTGCCTAATATCCCTCCTACCAGTTGAACGACTGAGATCTGCAAGATACCTTGTCAAAAACTAGAGTGTAACGTGTAGTGATTTGAGACTGACACACGCGATGAGAATTGCGAGCCACAATGCTCCTCTCCTGAGAGTCCATATGCGATAGCAGAAGAATAACTGAGCGATCAGTGTACTGACTGAGCCAAGCAACGGGTCGTCGAAACTCGACAGGTGGGTTTCCCTCAAGCGGTCTATGTTTCCGTACCCCGCAGCAAACCAATAGAAGATATCAGCTGCGCCAATGCAAACCTGGGCCGTTTCGATGAGAAACGCCGTGTAAACTGTTCGGGATAAAGGCCTGATGTGCATGCAAACGATAAGGTGACTAACCCAGAGCCTTGAATCTCTTTCCATCCGTGGGAAATGCAATGTGATATATGCCTAGGTTTTTTGAGACGGCGAGAGGTATTCAAGATATTGTTTTCTCACAAACATGAACCACCAACGCGCCATACAAAGCTTGATTCAAGAGAGCTCCAATGAGCTGAATGCCTGTGAGAAAACTCGCGTCTGGAAACCAGCATTGACACCTACAAGAGGTGCTGTACTGAAAAAAGCGTTACATATTGCAAGCAAAGCAGATATAAGACTCACTGCTGAGTTATATTTGGCGAAAGATCGGCCATTTTGTCTTGCAAAGGAAATATGTCAAAGAAGCGATAGGATGTTGAATGGAGGGATATGGCGGCTGCTTGTAGAAAAAAAGCCCAGCCATCCACCAACTTATGAGACAGTTCATCAGTATTGCACTAACCTGGAGAGGCATCGTGTGCCACGCTGATGCTTTTCGAATCGAATGATTGGCCGATCTCTCCCATTAAAGGCTGTCCATCTGACGTGTTTCATAGCAAAAAGCTCTTGGACCATTGATATTCCTGAACGAGACAAGGGATCTCTAAGGCTGGCAGAATCAAACGTGACGGTTGTTAGGACCGTGACATCAGTGATGCCAAGGAGTTTGCCCAACAATGCCTTCTAGCCAAACTAAGAATTCGTGCTACCCGATCTTCTTGGAATTCTCTTGCTAGTAGCAAAACTATGTGAAGTCTTCTGACCGTACATAATCTACACGTTCCTGCGCAAGGCGTCGGTCAGCAGCTCTTCAGATCCAGCACCAGTCGTCTACCTAGCATATAACGATATGGTACACCAGGCTAAAGTGGTGATAGTGTCAAATGACTAAGCTGTGAGTGCTTGACCATTCATCGATATGTCGATGTATGCAGTGCTGACACTGATTGAAACCTTGAAGGAACAGGTTGAACTCTGGAAGCGAAGATATAGATCTTGGTTCTGCATGTGCATTCTTTCCAGCGCCTCGCAGCTCCCTCGGATCCAATAATCATAATACCAATGGGTTATGATTTGAAGTATGACATTTATAATTATATTGATGGTGGGATGTCAAAAAGATGTGGGGTCGACTCATATTGGCGTGTTGTTGTCTCGTCCAATGGACCCAGACGTTTTGCAAACCGATCGTCTATCGTCTTCAACATCTGAGTTAAGAAAGCCAGTCGGGGTGAGCGTTCAACGCACCTTAGACTGTTGCTGTCTTTTTCTCGGACTTACAAGAATAGCAATCATTCTTTGCCCGGACAGCTATGCGAAGCTACTGGAATGGTACGGTTTGCCCGAGAACCAGTGGCAGGGTACGGAGCGCTGTTTTGAGTAAGTACTCAAGGTCTACAAGGACACTAGAATATGCAGCTGATAGCGCCATCAGCGCGATACGGCTGTTTGATTCTGAAAGTAACGCTCCGGCTACCGAGAAGTATGCCGAAATGAGCAGATATCAGGCTGAAGCGCTGCAGGCCCACAAAAAGACGTCCACGAACACCCAGTATATCTCGGTCAAATCTTTTGTCACAGTTCATCTGCGATCATGATCCTTTTCCAAAATTTTACGCCCATACGGTTCTCAGAACGGAAGCTCCAAGTATGCCAGCGTCTGTGTTATTGATTCGGACATCATAAATGTTCAAGGGT
>CEMU01567836.1:888-12988 GCA_900068965.1 Calocybe gambosa
GGAGGAATATCTATGCCGGTGGAGAGGTTGAAAACGGGGAGACAAGTGCCAGTGGGAACTTTAAAAAAAACATATAATGGCTTATCCATATTTCTAGGGAGTGTCAGTGATACTACAAATTTACAATTATAAGTCATTGGTTCGTGTTTCCATTATTAAAACAGCCATTGTCAACAAAGGTGTACCAAAAGTAGCTTTTTTCTCCAGTCCAAAAGGTGGCCTTTATGGCCAACAATTATAGCACGAACGAGGTATCATCTTATGATCTCTCCCTAGGGTGTGCCGCACCCGGTGGCAACGTCCTTATAACGCCGCTATGCATAGAATAGAAGCTCCCAGAGGTATCGCTGTTATCAGTAAAAGCTATAAAGCTGGGGCCTACATTCATCGCCGGGCTGGAAAAATTCGAGAAAGTGTCATTGATGCTAGCCGTCATACTATCCACCGATGCACTGCGACTGTGTACCGGACGAAGTGCAGCAACTGCAGCTGTGTACATGGCTGGTATCTCATCCCCAAGTACTGCACGGTAGTGCGAAGAAGGGCTCAAAGGTGGGATTTGGATTGGAGGTAAGACGGCCCCTGATTCCTCGGACTGAGCACTGATAGAGGTGAGACTCTGGGTTTGGTCGTCGAGGGAGAGTTGACGCGGTACGTGAGTCGGGGACGAAGGTAAACGAGCACCCATAGGCCGATGGCGCTGTCTTGGTCTTCCGTACTCGTCTTCAGATAGCTGTCTGGGAGGAGGCGAGGCCCGTAGAGGTTGCGTAGACTGCAGTAAAATTCTGGAAGTGGGATTCATGGGGAAAAACGGCGGGAATATCTGAGGCTGTATTGTCTCTTGTGACGCATCTCGGAGCTGCAATGGATCATGAGTGGACCCCGGCGGCAATGGAGGAGGTTCCAAGGGATGTGGTGGCAACTCAGGTATGCGGCGTAGTCTCTGTGTTACAATTAGAGCGTCACGAAGATGAGCAGAATTAGCCAAATACCTCTGGTTGTCTTAATAACGTGACGTGAGGTCCAGAGTGACGAGAAGAATCTGTTGGTGTTGGTGGAATTATTTCTACGCCGTGCGACGTGCGAGACGATACCATCGCTGAACTGTCTGGACGATCAGAGAAATTAAAGATATGGTTTTCGCTCCGCTCTTCTGGAGAAATAAAAGGGCTTTCTTCGTCTATGTAAGCGGAGTTTCGACCATCGCTTTCTGGGTAGTCTTCTTCCTCATGAATTGTACCAGGACGGCCAGTAGGACCTTCGACTGTCCCTGGACGTGAATTTGGAGCGCTCGGCTGATTTACCGAGTCCACACGAAAGCGGGGGTTCGGGGGGTGTTGCCGGACCCGGATGGCCTGCTGCCTCCAAGGGAGAGGTAATTCATCACGCAAGCGTCGCAAGTATTGTGCAAGTTGTGACTGAGACCATGAGCGGGGTTTACTTTCGGGCTCTATTACGTTGAGAGTAGAAGGGAGTTGAATTCCTGTATATTCGGTCGTTGGGGGGCGGTCTATGAGATAGCCCGGGTCTCTTGTTGTATGGCGTACCCTACGAACCCTACGCGGTTTCATCTGGCTCACAAGGCTGCTAATTATGCGTCTACTACCTTTAGTATGTAGCTTCGTGTAGATAGTGCCAAGTATAAGGGTAGCGGTGATCGCGATGAAGGGAGCTGCTATTTGCAGAGGGCTCCAACTCGTAGCTGGTGCGACTACTGTTGAACGATTAGGGGGGCTGAAAGTCAACTAGCGAGAACAAGGTTTACTTGGAATGACTGCTGTGAGGTTGAACGTCGACTCGAATTTAAGTCGGGCCCATATTGGGATTGAAAAGTTGTGAGACCACTGTTGCGGGTAACCATCTTTCATACTTAGCGAATTTTTCTGACAATCTGCATTCCAATCTCCAGCGTGAGGAAGAGTCGAGTTTCCAAGAGACAGAAGGCATGCGCTCCACAGGTTGAAATAAACGTTATTACTAAAGCCGTGCTTTAAACATTGTTGAAACGGCAGCCCAAACAGCCACGAACCAAGTACACTCCGACTTGGGTGCTCCTCGAGAGTTCGAAGCTAAAGTTTGTTGTAAAATTTTACTCCGTTACACCTGGCCGAAAACATACACAGCTGGTCACTAGAGCAGGGAACTTGCGCATTATCACATACAGCGCAGGGCGATTCGCCATCTTTATTATAAAGCTGCCGGTTTGAAGGCTCAAATGTGTGACGGAAGATGAGATGATGAATTTCTCACAATTTTGAGATCATCGTTAGCTCGTTTGTGAGCCATATTACTTCTGATATAGAGAGGTCGGTTTTCAAGTTCATCCATGGCAGGCACCGTGTGATACCAGTCAAAGTGACACACTTGAACGCGCAAGGATGAAGAATGGAGTAGACACTTATTGCAAAAGTGTGTAGATGGGCTATTTTCTAACAAACCCATCTTCTCTTCTCTCATGATCTAGCTCTAGGTACAGTAGTAAATTGCCGAAGCTCCATCGCTTCTTGATGACATGAAGCACGTTGGAAAAATGGACACAAGTGAGTCTGGTGACCACGGTATGTACGCCTGTTTTCCCTGGCAGATAATCATTCTCCGCGGCAGATGCGTCGCCAAGGCCATCATGCCAATCCCCGCATGGGCGACACTTTGCAAAAAAAAAGCGGTAATGGTGACGCTGATCATGGGTCCAAATGAAGCCCTTTTCTTTTAATTTTCGCAGCTCTTCTCCGAGTCGTTAGCGCATGCGAACAGTCCGGTAACTAGATAAAAGCAAAGACGCCTTCCCTTTCACAGCACGGGTAAACTCTGGGAACACACATCGGACCGAACATACATACATATACAAACAATCTCTCAGTAGTATACGGCTACAATTGTTTAGTAGCCCATCCACATCAATACTTAGTACTCAGTATTGAAATATTGACAAGTAGTATCCTATACACCAATACTTATTCAGTTCCCAACATGTTCCATCACCTTCTCGTTCTCGGGGGTGTCAACATGTTGGCTGATACCCGCATTTTCTGCAGCTTTCTCCGAGATGATAGCTACAGTCTCATCACCATCGAATAGCCTGATAAAAGTTTAAACATCCGCATCTCGAGCTAACATATCAAGGTAGCACTTACGCCGCTGTCTCCTCTAACGTGCGCTGACAGAAAATCCGTCAGTGAGAATTCTAATATAACAAGATCATGACCTCGAGATACATTTTTTGTTTCCACAATAAAAAAGTACAGGAAGACGGTTTCAAACGTCAGCCAGAAAACATAGACAAGCTGATTTTGTTTGTCAGACACAGTAAACTATACTTCATCATCTGTAAACACTCACATAATACTTCCATCCTAGCCTAGATGGCAAAGAAAGCTTTGAGCATGCGGTAGTGGCGTAAGAGGAAGGTGAGAGACTGACTTCTCCAGTGCAATGGGGTTAACATACCTGACGCACGTAATTTTAGTTCCGTCATCAGCATACAGGTAAATGAAAATCTTACTGATTGAAGATGAGTGAGAGCGATATTGAAAAGTTAAATATAGTGAATCCCTTGGCGCGCAAGGCATATGGAAGGATCTCCACGGTATACCTGAAATGAATATATTGGGATTCCACGTGCCAGACTAAATTTGGTGCTTACGACACAATCAGAGGCGTAAATGCGATCTATGAGACATGTCAGCCAATTTGGGTACCAGTATCAAATTTGGGCGGCCGTACGTCGTCTGCATGAGGGCATCAGCGCGTGACCAAAGTGAATACACATGGCCTTACAAAAACCGTAATAGAGGACTACACGCAGAACGGAATTAGAGGGTCAACGGTCCGATCAGTTAGCATATCCACCCACAGATCATGGCAATGACAGTATGCGCGGCCGCTGGTTTATGATCCTTAGCGTATAAAGAGAAACAGACAGTCTGGAGCGTCCAAAAGAGAACCATTCCTCGAGTGGAAATCAGTCAGAGAATCTTGAGGAACCAGTGTCTGTCGTTCACTCACCGATTGAGGACATCATAAACAAGCGTCGTCTGCCAACTTTATCGCAAAGGAGACCTGCAATGATGGCTATGAAAAAGTTCCATATGTTAAGTATGCCATTCTGATGGTTCAAATCATATTAGAGATGACGCGAGAGCATGCGTTTTGGCTGACTGACTATTAAGAGCTGAATGGTGGGGTCCAGAACTGACAGTGTCCATAAGACCAATCTTACTCATGAAGGCATAGACACCTACTCCCAATGGCCTCAAAGACTTTGTTGAGGTCTGTTTTTACCTGTGAAAAAGGTTTTTACGGAGCCGGTGGGAACGATGCTTACAATACGAGCTACAGACAAGTAAGTCCAGCACATCTTATGGAAGGAGAGAAGACTTTACACGAGGCCATTACCCGACCATTGGGAAAAGAATGCAAGAGCAAGGATGATGCGCAAGCGCTTTCGGTTCCCTGGCGAATTAATCAAACTTTTCCAACCAACGTTAGAAGCTGCTTCGCGATCAAATGCGATGGCAGCCTTGATCTCCTCAAATTCGAATTCGACGAGAGGGTCTTCCCTAATACGTGATGATTGATAATTTAGGAAAGATTGAACATTATTTATAAAGCGGGACGCACTCGTTTCCGTTCGCATGATAATAGGCCAATGTCTTAAGCGCCTGTGCTTCCCTATCGAATATCAATCAAAGAGGTCACGCTACAGGATAAGATACGCAGATACGCCTTACCTTCCTTTGCTAACAAGCCAACGAGGAGATTCCGGAACAAACCAGATCAATCCGACTTGGAGAACTGAAGGCAGACCCTGCAGAGCCGAAGGAACTCGCCAAGACCAACTGTTGGGAATATGGAAAGTGCCATAGGTCTAAGTATTTGTTAGCTTGGGGAGAAAAAGTAGTAAAAAAAAATTGCTTGCCGTCCACGCCGCACTTGTCATCATCGGGTTTCGATAAATATGGACTTGAACATAGCAAGCGGCCGCTCACATTATACTCCCGAGATACCAAAGAGTATTGTACATAGACGTGGCTTGCGCCCTCTGGGATGGGAACGCGAGTTCAGTAACGAGGAGAGGGGCAGCAGCTGCAGCGAAAGTTAAACCAAAGCCAATGAGGAAACTAAGGGAAGGGTGAGATCTCTATGACTTGAACATCACTATGGGATATGTTCTGACCGAGCTCCAATGAACATTCCGACAGAGTGAGAAGCGGTTTGCAGGACTGTTGCAATGATCATCAGTGTGGCGCCGAATAAGATTGCCGAGCGCCTTCCGAGACCATCTGTCAAGTAAGGAGCAAACGGATAGGCTGCCAGGCACCCGATGTTCTATGCGAGACATGTCACGATCAGTATCGCGTTTCGTCATAGATGAGTGTACCTGAATGGCGTTGAGTAGCCCGAGCTAAATTTTGATAAAAGGATATATATCTTAATCCTCGGAAGGTGTATCACAACGCACTTTTCCTCCTGAAGGGTGGTTGAAGGCTTGTTTCCATTGATCTAGAGACTGGAGACCGTCTAAACAAAGAAGAGAGCCGGTGTTGGCAAAGTACACAAATGTCTTAGGGAGGGTGCAAAACATACTCATCATGCTCCCTATGAAACACACGTCAAGTGGTGATACATGCTGATCTAATTGGAAAAAAGTGTGTGCTGACCATCGTATCCATTTGTTGACGATGTGATGAGCCTTTTAATCTAGTTTAGTGAAAATATGTCTAACGTGATGAGGCACCCACAAAAGAGCGATCCAAACATTCAAGAAGATTAATCCTGAATCCGCACATGAGTAATAGTTCCAGCATGTTAAATTGTTGAGAAAAATAACTTTGATTCTTCCACCAAGGCTTGGAGTTGTCAATTAGATGAGCATATCCATTCTCACGCGTCGCAATTGCAGGACCGCCTCCCATCTTTCTTGGTCAGGCGGAGATAGATTAAAGCATCGAGGAGAACAAGAGCTCTTAAATGGGCAACGGAAATGAATTATTTGGCGAATATAGCAACAGCTTTGGGCTTTCTCGAATGGTATCGAAAATTTACCGGCGAAACTCCTCAGAAGACCAACGGGAACGAACCCACTGCCTTCTATGGAGAGCCCATCCGACGTCGGCTTTCATCGCAGCTCAGAGCGGCCGAGCTGATAAGATGGTAAAACACGAGAGAAGTTGACTATGAAACATAGAACCATGCATTCGCAATCGCTATGCAATGCAATTGGATTCGCCATCCAATGAAGTGGCAAGACGGTCCTCCTCAGATCCGAAATTTACCCTAACATCGATGGACGACCTTTCTTGGCAATTACTAGACAAAATTACACCTGCGGTTGATATTTCTGGATGTTCGGTCACTTGGCTTAAGAAGACAGAAAACGAATAGTTGCACGTGACGAGATTCCGGTAACGCGTCGACGTAAGACTGGTCACGAGACGACGCGTTCAACAAAATAACTCGAGTCGTCATTTTAGCGTCTAGCAAGATAAAATCCTGCATTTGGAAAGTTGTTACCTCTCGGATCAACACGCCAGATGCTGGAACTTAGTAGGGTTCCTCAGTTCTATGCCGAAACTCAGAGTCTTCATGATCCTCCGATTTCAACCTGTAGGCGTATCTTCATTCTTTTGTATAATACAACACGCAGTCTGACAATTTTTGTACAGATCGAGGCCCTGACCATAACTGTTATCGGCACACCGTTGTCACCATGTAGTCAGCGATATCTTGTGTCCGTTGACGGTATAAATCAAATCCCAATTTATCCAAGCCTTGAGTCAACGATTCTCGCGGTAAGTTCAAAATTTGGTATCGCGTAGAGACCTAAAGGCAGTGTAGCCGCTTGTAGAGATTCTGGTTCTTTTCCAGGTCCATGGGCTGATTCGAACATCGAGTAAACTGCGATTTCAGTTAGAGCCCAAAAACGATGATCTACATGAACCGGACTACCTTTTCTATTTGGCTCTTGGCTCCTCCACTATCCCGCCCTTCTCAATTTCAGGACTACAACTGCTTAATTCCCTAGCCTGTTGTACTGGGTCTTCACCAAACTGGTCCGCAAACGAGCAAAGGTCCATCTCCCTCTTCGGTTCGGACTTGTCTTGTGTTATATGTATATGGCTATGGAACTTATGGGTTCCAAACTTGATACTCGTGCACTGATCAGGGTTCGGACTGCCATTAGTCCGCAACTCGTCGTATTTGCGTAGGTGAAGTAGACACCGGGCGGTCATCAATCCAGAGAGTCTTTAACCAATTTTATGAAGCCAACAGGAAAGACAAAGAAAGAGAAGTCGGACTTACGGAATAGCGTAAGCGCTTAATAGGCGCTGGAAAAAGCCGCCCTGAGCCAGAGACTATATATCAGCACTTGTCAAGCGACATAATTCGCCGATTGCTCACGGGAATTACCTGGTCTTGCGATGTTAATCCGGCATCCTTTCAATAAGTTATTACTCACAGTGTTGAGAACCAAGCTGGTGATGGTAAGCATAGTAACCGAGCTGCGTTGCAAGAATGCTCAAAAAAGGCTAGGGTTCTCTACAGCACCAGACCGTACCAAAAATATAGGACACCTGCACATAATGGCTCGTGAATTCCAGGTAGTCAGCCTAGAATGCTAAAAATGTACCTTGCTCAAGGATCAGATAATGCAAGCCGCTCCTCCGTCTCCACCAAGTATCGGGGCCACTAACTTTCAAGGCTTGAATGATTCGGAATGTGGCGAAACCCGCTACAAGTATTTCGAAAACAACCATCATGATAGAAAGGAGTTTGCTAACTGCATAGAGCTAACTTAGTGAATTGCCTGCCAGAAAACCTTGCACACTTACCGCTATGGATCCAGATCATCAGGAAAATTCCGAGATACAGTATAAACAAAACATGGCTCACATTGGGGCTCTTGTGTCTCCGCTACAAGAGTTTTTAGCCGGTATGTCAAACTAGAACAAAAGGGTCAGACCAGCATAACACTAGTTGCAAAGAGAGTCAAATACAATATCAAGGATAGTAATCATCAGGCCCATGGTCGAGAAGAGAACGAGGATCCAGATATTTTTTCCAAAAATTGCGTATGTCCTCACTGTCCATACGACTATATAACTTGTGAATGACAATACTCCGGAAGTGGAGTAAATAGTACGCACTAACGACGGCTAATCGACCAAAGACACCGATGGCACTGCAAACAACATATCCCACTGAGCAGCTAGTTTGTATCGTCATAAATAACACCTGGGGTCACAGGGGGGGAGTCATACTGTGGCTCATCGATCAGAATCATATCCGTGGTCATCAAAGCAAAAAGACTTACCTTTCTTGGGATTTTGTTAGAGATAGTGAGGAGATACACAACGTTTGCCACAAGCGAGTAACGGCAGCAGTAGTAAAGGATAGTAGAGAAACCAAACTTTCGTCCCCAGATGTATTGAACCTCCATCCCAAATGTTAGCCCGTAGTCGTAGTAGATCAGTGCTACCAGTCCATTTTTAGTAAATTATCATTTTGACTCATGAAGCGTGGTACCAAGGCTAGACCACTGTATGCAAAATTGGATCAAGCTGAAGTACCACAATTACAAGGTTTCAGATATGTTGAAATCGGTTAGAAAACTTGCAAACATACTGAGTATACGCAGCTTTCACATCATCACCCATGGTACCAAGCTTGGAAGGAGGAAAATCGGAACAAAGAAAAGTGACAACCACTTAGTATTTTATGTGTACACCCCATGGGCTGTCATCCTGTGCCTGTGTTGATAGTGGCGTCCATAGATTGACAGCCCCTGGATGGAAGTCTAGGTGTCAATATTCAATGTACACATGACATAGTAGGCTATGCAAAACAACAACATCCGATAGCGCTCACATTACGGAAATGGTTGTAGGATGGTATGTGGTGGCAAAGATTGCAACGTCAAATCCTGGTTGTATTAGATTGTAATCATATTGCTATCCAAGAATTTTGGAAGGCATATTGTAAACCTTTGCCTAATATTATTGTATCACAGTTAAAATGAGATTGCAACTTGGCATATTTTATTCTGACTGTTGGCAAGTCTCTCTCATATGTACTCTCCTTCATAACCTAGCTGCAACAAATGTGTTACTAATGCAGTAGATTATGATATTCAAAGCTTGAACTGTGTGTATTGTATAATCATCGCAGATTCCATCTGATGTTTCAAGCACAATCAATTGTAATTCATCGCAACGCCACTCAAGACAATTATATATACTTTACCCCCGTACCAATTCCGTGATGCACCTAAACCGAACAAGCGAGATAAATATCCAAACTTATGCAAGGCCACTTGTGGAGTCCGACTTCAATTAAAAATACAATAGTATATACCTACATCTTGAGAGGTGTTACAGTAGCGCACAGTTATTCCGATCTATGGCTTTGGCCGACCCTTGTTCTGACTTGCTAATATTGTAGCCTGTTGTACAGGATCCTCACCAAACTGATCCGCAAACGAGGGAGAGTGAACCTCCCTCTTCAACTCGAGGTCGTCTTTTGTTGTGAGCATATGACTATGTAGCTCATACGTTCCAAATTTGATGCCTGCGCTTGCATCCTGATCAGGGTCGAAGCTACCACCAGTCCGCAACTCATCGTATTTGCGCAAGTGAAGCAGACATCGGGCAGTCATTAGTCCAGAGAGGCTTCAGGAAGTTACTCGTGAGGTCAGACAATATAGAAAGAAATGCTAGGCTTACGGAATCGTGTAAGCGTTTAAGAGGCGTTGAAAAAAACCGCCAGGCTGAGGTTAGCACTTGTTGTCAGATAGTAGTAAATGTCAGGTGAGGATTGCTCACGGGAAGTACCTTGTATTGCGGTGTTAATTCAGCGTTAATTATGTTGTTAAGTTTATACTACTCACGGAGTTAAGAACCAGGTTGGTGATAGTAAGCATGGTAACTGAGCTATATCACAAGGGCGCTCAAAGAAGTCATAAGATGCCGACGATGTTAAACCGCACCAAAAGTAAAGGACACCTAGAGGAAATAGCTCAACGAGATCATTATAATTCCAGACTGCTTAAAAAACGTACCTTGCTCAAGCACCAAATAATGCAAGCCTCTTCGTCGTCTCCACCAATGCCCATTGACATTCAAAGCTTGGACGGTTCTGAATGTGGTGAAACTCGCTGCAAGAATCTCGAATACAACCATCATGATGGAAAGGAGGTCGCTAACTGTGTAAAGCGGTTTTAGCGATATTACCAGTGGAATCCATTGCCCACGCACCACTATGAACCATTTCATTTTGGTCTTGTTTCAAGTTGTACAATGCACAGAACGTGACTCACATTGGCAGTTTGGTACTTCCACTGCAGGAATTCTTTGCCGGGATATCGATCTAAGATGGAAAGGTTTGAATGGTAAACAACCATTTGTAATGGCAAATCAAATACGATATCAAGGATCATGATCATCAAGCCCGTGGTCGAGAAAAAGGCGAGGATCCAGATATTTTTTCCAAAAACTGCGTAAGTCCTTGCTGTCCACACGGCTAGACATTGTATAAGCGATGTCTCTTGGGAGGACATAGGATGATACACACTAACGACGGCCAGACGGCCCAAGACACCGAGTGCACTGCACGCAACGTATCCTATCGAGCAGCTAGCTTCATGGTTAGAAAAGAATGACCTGTCAATCCATAACGGGATGTCATACTGGGCCGCGTATCAGAATCAGAATCACGGCTTCGGAATGAGAAACAAGCCTTACCTTTTTTGTAATCTTGTTAGAAATAGTGAGGAGGTAGATAACGTTTGCCACCAATGAGTATCGGCAGAAGTAGTAAAGGATAGTCGAGATGCGAAATTTCCGTCCCCATATGTATCGAACCTCCATCTCAAATGTGAGCACATAATCGTAATAGATCAATGCTATGATTTTATGGTTAGCATAACATCATGTGGTCTGTGTGACGCCATACCTAGGCTAGACCACTGTATGCAGAACTGGATCAAGCTGGAGTATCACAGGATTTAGATGTGTTCCAACTGATCAAACAATTTGCAAACATACTGGATAGACGCAGCTTGCGCCGCATTGGCCATGATGTGGAGAAGAAGAAAGGGAATAAAGAAGGGAAGGAGGCGCGACCACCTTACATATAGCTCGTGTTGCGTTTTCTTAAGCGTCTTTTGTTGGGCTTCGAAGGTTGTCGCCATGTGCCTGAATCCGGGATCAGCTCAAGGCATAGCCGTAAGCCACAGCCCTATGATACATGACAGGCGAGCGCCATTAAATTGTATGGCCACGACAACAGAGATCTCGTTGAATGGATTCATGCTCGAGTGGATATATCTGCGCGTAAGAACTTGGAATTACCATCGAGAATAATGAGAAGCTAACTTAGCTAAGTGTCAGTCGAGATATGACCAAAGTTCAGAAGGTACCCATTGACAGTATGCCGTACCATTGCAAGCAGCATGTCGATCAATCAACCGCGACTGCC
This sequence comes from Calocybe gambosa, assembly GCA_900068965.1. Classification (NCBI taxonomy): domain Eukaryota; kingdom Fungi; phylum Basidiomycota; class Agaricomycetes; order Agaricales; family Lyophyllaceae; genus Calocybe; species Calocybe gambosa. The sequence goes on from CEMU01567836.1 coordinate 12,364, forward strand.
ATTTGAGTTTCGGACACATCAAATGCTGGTCCCTGATAAATACCCACTCACTGGCTAACCCTTGTTGCGTGGCTGATGAACAAAGTTCTCAACCAACACGTGTGTTGTTTCGATACATATTAATATATACAAATATATATATGAAAGCTGGAAGCTGTTGATTGACAGACATATTAATATTTACTAGCTCTCAAGTAAGGACAACTTAATGTATAGGTAATTATAACACGCACCGTACCCATGCACCCAGCTGATTTTGTGGCAAGTGCATTAAGAAACACCCCGCAATTACTCTCCACATTGCAAACACTTGACAAGCAAGCCAGCCAATCGGATGAGATGCCGAAGTTTGGGGCGAGTTTTGCGACCGTCCCAAACTCCATACCTGTGTGCTAAAATCTTCTGTCTGGTTTAACAAGATAGCTGAAGAGCATTATTCTAATGGATGCCTTTACCGTTTCCCCTCCATTGCCTGACAATTTATTCTAGACCATGCAAACGCGCAATTCAAACATATCTATAGAAGCTTACTGACGCTTGAGCCGCTCTCTCTGGGTGTTGGCATTAGTAGAGAGTTTCAGGAATACGCTGACTACAGTACCTGGAATGAAAAAAGTTTAGTCTG
>CEMU01567837.1:4132-15356 GCA_900068965.1 Calocybe gambosa
ATGTACAGCTTACAGGAAGCAACTTTGGGCAATACGGTTGGGGCTTTGATTTTCGGTCTTGTGGGTTCAGCTTTGTGCGTATCATCGAGACACGTCTTCTGTTATCTGCATATTGACAAGGGCGGGTTCAAGTTTATACGGCATAACGACTCTACAAGTGTATTGGTACTACCATCGATATCGAAAGGATAGCTTACTCCACAAGTCTTCCGTATGTTTGCAATCGTTCATGATTCGTATACCATCGCTCAAATCACAATCCAAGGTCGCCATTCTTTGGTATGATCTTATCCTTTGGGCGTAGCGGGATGTCTTGCTCAATTCGTTCATCAGGGCGCTTGACACCATTCATTTTGCTTTGACCATCTATGCAGTCTATTACTATGTTGTTATTGGCTTTGGAAATCTACATGGCCTCCAGTTTGTGCATTGGTAAGGATATCTATAGCTTTTTAAACCCTTCAACATTCTTATTTCCCTTTACCAGGTCGATAAAAGTGAGAAGCACCGTCAAGTTCTCTAATTGACATTCAAATACTGATACATTCCTTCGGAAAGGCTCAGCTCGCGGTTAATGTAAGCAGCTCAAATCTTTCGTTGAATCAACAAGCTACTTATCTGACCGTTCCTTTATCAGGTTGTTGTCATTATGCTCGTTCAAGCGTAAGTTGAATTTATCCCCTAGGACAGGGTATAATACTGATCATATTTCCCTAGTCTCTACGCTTACCGCGTGTGGATCCGTAAGTGCCATATCATGTGTCGAGTCACCCGAGTATCTATCTCATGGCTTTTGGGCAACAGTCGGTGGCTATTACCATGGATTCTTGAATTACGTAGTGGTACGCACTGCTTTAACACATGATAAACTGGCATCTTTCTCACAATCCGCGTACAGGTTGCCGTTGTTACAGGTGGATTTGGTAAGATATCCTTTTGTCGTAAGGTGTGAAAAAAAAAAAATTCTCATCCGAGTCCATGTGCTGGTGATCAGGTATCGGAATATATCTGGCGCAACAAGCGTGAGTGCCCGTTGATGCTTGAATCGCTTCTGATCTGATATATTACACTATAGTTTCACTGTCGAGACGTTCAAACAACTCCATGAGATTAGCGTAAGACTTTTCTCCTCGTTGATCACGCGTTTGACTCAGCAACCACACACAGTGGGTCATCAATGCCTCCGTAGCGACATCTACGGTGATCGACTTTATGATCGCATGTGCAATGTGCTTTTACTTGTGGAAGACTAAAGAATCAATGACTCGGTATGCCATCTCCTTGTAATGATGGCACCTTTGTAGCAATCTAACCGGGAATATAGGTTGGGCTCGAGAATCTCGCGTATGATGCAATATAGCCTGGGCTCTGGTGTCCTAACCAGGTATGTTGATGGTTTTACACAGTGTTTGAGTTCGGTCCTTCTGAAACTTGACCCTCAACAGCGCTTGCTCGTTAACTACTATGTTCACGGTTGGTATTTTTGCCCTTGCCTGTACCTTTGGTCTCAATTGTCCTTTGCAGTACAACTTGGTACCAGCTACCTTCATCTACCTCGCGGTGCAATTCGTTCTGATACAGTGTACGTTACGTTATACTCCCCTTGCGTGATTACACTCCTTAGTTCTACCTTTTCAGTCTACATTGGCTCATTCCTGACCATGCTCAATGCCCGGAAGCGATCAGATAGACCTGTCAGGGATGTGGAAGAGTCGTTTGGAACTCCTTTGAGGATACAACTTCACACCCAGACGATGCGAACTCATGATTCCGTACTCATTTCGCCGACACCTTCGCACATTGAGGTAAACATTTTTCTGTTGTTGTTGCTATCATCCGTTATTTCTATGAGCAAAAAACTAATGAATTGGTTGCAGGAAATGGACCCGACAAAGGTGGGACCAATCGCGATGTAGAAGACCTCTCTGTAACAATATGAATCTGGGAATATGTATATATAGTATGTATCTGGATCTTTCTGGGGGACTTTTTACCGTTTAGAGATTTGATGTCACTTGTATCATTCGTTCTTTACTGTACAACTTTCGCTGAAACCAAAAAAAAATTACTGTACGCTCGTTATTTGTTTAATTTTAATTCACCAACTTCTTTGCGGTTTACCTTTGGGTATCATTTTATCTATATCATACTTGACATTTTTGTAATCTTAAACCCAAAAGGAAGGAATATCAATACATTTGGCGTTTGAAAATCGAATCTGATGGTGGTTGACGACTGACGGTCCCGAACAGGGATAATGGCACTCGTAAGATTGCGCTGTATATCTGATGTATCAAAGAAAAACCACTTGTGATTGTGGTAACGTGGCAATACAAAGATGTGGATACTAATTTCCACCCGTCCATCTGAATGAAAGCATCATCAGTTAAGTGTTGTGCCTAAGGCGGTTAAACTTACACAGCAGGGCCAGGAATTGGATAGGACTAGATCGTCAATAGTTTGGGTACATCATGTAATCTAGACTTATCATATGGTGGATACTCACGGAAGAACCTATATTCGTGGGCGATACGTTTAGCTCAACTGGCTCGGTGAGTGAGTGAGAATTACACCGACGTGCCTTGGTATGCATCAAAGACGATGCCTAGGGGAGGGAGGGCTAGCGTCAGCGCACCCATCACCGAACATAATATGATATATAGATCGAGAATTCACCTGGGGTATTCGCAGTGTATGCACCAGGGAATGATACGAATGAAGTGGGTAGAGCACTGCCTGAGCCCGTCACTTGTATTTGGATACAACTAGGGTATACCTGTGCCCCAGGATACGCGGACGCTATGGTTGAAGAGAGCCCATCATTTCCCATGGGAACGCGAGGGGGGGGAATGAAAGCTGTGTTACATACCGGAGTGAAGAGCAATGCTAGATTGGTGGTAAGGAAGGAACGAGGAATATAGTAGAGGTCAGTGAAACACACATCTCATGACGGATGATGTACTGCCCAGCCTTGAGTTTGGGTGGGATGGTGAAGGTATAAATGCTTTTGTTTGCGGTAAGCACATCCGTCGCAGCCCATTTCCCGCCTGACAGCCCAGATTCAGCGACCTTGAACCAGACGGCACTATAACGAAAAAAAAAAAAAAAAAAGTTTGGCNGAAAAAAAAAAAAAAAAAAAAGTTTGGCGACGCGGATTATGGAGAAGCAAGAGTTTATACTTACGAAGTACCTGGGTTCCACTTGGTGATATCGCTGGGAGCACGAGCCATATATGTAATCATTGGTCCCTTGAACATAGTTTTAGATTATAACGGTTGTGTAGGGGGAGGTAGAAATCACCATGTGTGAATCAGGCCAAGTGGTCCAGTTTAAGGCAAGCTTCGATCCAGCAGCAACCGTCGCGTATATGGGTGCTGGCGCAGAGCCTGCTTGGCCTCCTTCGGCGTATCCATTACATTGTACGCTGAGATTAGTATCAAAGACTTGTAAAGTTTAATGAGCTCTCATACTCAATCAGAGAAAGATCCATGACCGGACCTGCAAACGTTCAATCAATCAGTCGGTGTATACGAGTCGTTCCAAATTACCGTTGCCGGGAATTTTGCGAACAATACGCTGTGGGGTTGGGTTCATGTACGGGTCCTGGTATGGCAGGTAACCGGTATATTTGGCCGAGCCAGAAACAATTTCCTGAACGTAGCCATGTCCATAGACTGACAGCGCAAAAGTGGAGAGTAAAGACGCGGCTGAGAGAAGCTTAAGCATATTCAAGCTTTGTGTTGGGTTGCTCGCTAAAGATACCGTCAAGGAAGGTTTTTAAACGTTTTAAGTCGACCTAGGTCTCCAAGTCCGGGATGAGGGAGCCGTCCGCGGTCCGTGTAGGAAGCGTAACATAGTAATGCATGTTAAGACGGAAAATATGCATTACTGCATAACTGGATGTTGCAGGCATCTGTTACGAGGACTATGAATATAGAAACCTCCAATCGCGAGATAAGCCCGTGTGTTTGACGTCACCGGAGTGTTTCTTCTCTGTAGGCTGTCGGGACCGTATGCGAACTGATGCAGGCAAGCGAGACTTATACTTCGGAAAATTGCAACCCGAGATTTTACAGCCCTTGGAATATTTTTAATTAGTCTCCATGTACGTCGCCAATAGGAAATTGTCAGATGAGCAAACGGTTGAAGTCACCAGTTCATGAAACACATTTTTGAATCAAATCCAATGATAAGACAAACAATAGATTTGGAATAGAGAGAGCAATAAAGGTAGGTGGATTAGCTAAGCAATCTTTCATTTCTTTCCTTCTTGTGCAGCATCGTGTGCCATAATACTCTTCAGACTCGGGCTTGGAAGACGTATATATCTACATCAACTTGAATTGGTTAACCTTGTGAATGCTAGAACCACAGATGTCTACGGCCACCGCTCACGAGGAATTGGCTCGGTCATTGAGGGTTTGCATCCGGGACCGTAGAGCGCAGTGGGGCTGACGTACTAGTCAGTTATTATGAGCAGAGAGTGTATATGAGACAAAGTCGGGATTTGAGCTCGAGGTATACAATCAAGGATGCAGTACTTTAAGTACGTGGGCCCAATTTGCTTACCGGAGTGATAAACTGTGCCTATCAAGTTTCGGAATTCAGGCAGTAGACGTGTCGGCGCGGTAGCAATCTCGAGCCAACATCCATTTGACAACCTCTGCTATAGCGCCCAACTTCCGTTGGGGACGGAAGTTCAAATCCTTGTGATCGGCCCTTGTACACCACCGACGACTTAGACTTGAGAGCTGCTCTTGCCTTCGCGCTCACAGATACACAAGATGGAGCTTCCTCTCAACGAAGACTAACATTTCGTCCCAAAAAAGCAGGGCCTTAAAGAATGGGTGCTCGAAATTTACAATTCGTCATAATTATGTAAAAGTCATTTTCTGGACGTCAAGCCCAATCGCGACAAGCTTACCGCCCGCTGCGACCTGTCATCTGCCACCTTCCTCAGGAGTATGTATCCGCAAACGTGTATTACTGTACCAACAGTTTCACCGGCTTTTACCTCATACCACCACCTACCCTCCCGGCTTCTCTCTTCTCCAGCTTCGATTTACCTAACAGAGGCTCTAGACAGCGTCTTGCGCCTGACATCTTATCGTACCACCTTCTTTTTTGCCACTCTCTGACAATGCATTTCTTGAGACACTGTACTACTTATTGCCTGGCGTTGAGCTTTGTTGTCTCTCGGGCTTCAGGTAAGAACACTTTCGCGGAACAGGACTATTGCGTAGATAAAAATGATTTCGTTAATGCAGGGTACTTCCTTATCACCGAGCCAACATCCAATACTCGTTGGATTGTCGGAACACCAGCTTCAGTGTCATGGCGAAAAGGCGTCGATGACGGAGTATCTGTTTTCGACATTGAAATTGCGCGCTTAAATCACGATGGGCTCATCTTTGTTGCCAAAAATGGTGAGACGAACAGATGGAACATTTCTAACTATGCTGACAAAATAGGAATTTAGTACCTACCTCACCGTCGTCCCTGAACATCTTGGTAGAGGATTTCCCAGCAGGCGACGACTACTTCGTCCTCTTCCTCAACTCAACACATGGGGTCATGCACGCTACATCACCACGCTTCAGTATTGTCACCACAGGGTCGGCCTCCTCTGGAGTTAGCTCAGCTCAGCAGCCATCTGCCGTTTCAGGCGTCCAAACTGTGACAGTGAGCGGCACCCCGAACCCGACGAAGCAATTTGCCACTACGCTTGCGGCATTCCAGAATGGCGCCTCTTCTTTTCTGACGCTGGGCACCACCAGCCTGACACTCTGGTGTTGGACAATGGTGACCAGTTGCTTCATCGGATTTGTTTGGACCCTATTGTGATTAACTTGCCTGTTCACCCTTGGTCAGTTTTATTTGGCGAGTCTCAGGTATCAAGGCATTTATAAAATATATTTCATTGTATTGCCAGCCCGAAAAGCGTTGTCGATGTACCCCATGACCTACAAGTCACGATACTTTAGCCTATCACAGGGCATTCATTATCTAAATCATGTACAAGAAACCGAATGACCCGATACTCTGTCTTCGGAAACGAACCTCGTATTTCTTACTTCGAAAGGAGTTGATCGAACCCTCTGTGTCCGTCAATTATAATCAAGCACCGCTCGTCTATCATAAGCACTGGGGTGTCAGTTTGAGAATGCGTAAATAAAACTAGGGGTTTCGTTAGGCCAATTTAAGCTGCTGTATTGTTTTGACGCTGATCGATCGACAATAAGCGTGTTGCCTTTATCTTATCTTTCCAACTTGGTGTTCGTTTGAGTTTGATTGGCCTTCTCGAAGCGTCGAACTGCAGGTTTGAACATCACCCGGGCAAAACTCAGGTACGTGTTCCACGCGGAGATTGTGCGATGTCAAATCTCCTTTTATATGACAATCCTATCGTGGGGGCTGCAATGAGATCAACGTCATGACCCCAATCAGCCCAAATCATAGTCCGTTGGACAATCAATAGGTTATGGGCTGATAGTAATGCGCCGAAAGTGCTTTGGCATCGACCGAAGGCTTCAAGTTTGATCACCGCCTTGTTCTAGACGCGATGATGTTGAGGTGCGACAATTTCTCGAAGGATGACGATACAAGAATTAGTATGTACCGTGCCGACTAGTTTGCAGCCGGAGTGTGTTGCCATTTTTGCCAATTGAGGCAAGATATAACATGTATTTACGTTGTGCATCAGATTTGGATAAGAACTGATAACTTCACCTATCAATCGACATATGTAAGCATGCAACTTGAACTACCAACATGCGTACTCATGTAGACAATTCTACTATATCCTGTGAATTGCTTCCCACTGTAGTCTTCCTGGACAACTAATGTATTGGCGACAAACCGAATTGCGAGCGGCAAACGGTCATGTGGCAGGGACATGGCATATCATGACCACGGTCATCGGTCGCTTCACCCCTTCCAATAGATCATCTCACTACATCCGGGTCAACTCATATCCAACGTATGCTATATAACGGTCTTCCGTCCTTAAATTTTTGCAAGGCCAGCATGCACATTTTGTGGCTCCTTTTTTGGGCGTGCAGCCTCCTCTATCTATGGACGAAAGTAAAGCGCAAGAGGCTTCCACCTCTTCCTCCTGGTCCGCCAGCTGAGCCTCTAATTGGACATGTGCGGCTGGTAGACAAGGAAAATCAAGAAGAGCAATTCTACCAGTGGGGGAAATTATACGGTTTGTGCTGGTCTCGTGTTTTTACAAATCTCCTAGCTCACCCGCGACACCAGGAGACGTAATCTACCTGAACATGCTTGGGACACCAATCATCGTTCTCAACAGCTTTAAAGCCGCCCAGGATTTGCTTGACAAACGAAATGCGAATTATAGCGATCGACCTCGTTTCATCATATTCAGATTGTAAAGCGGAACCAGTAGTTTTCCGATGAGAGTTATCTAACGCCTGTCAGGATGGGTTGGGACAGAGCCTTGGCTTTTTTTAGATATGGAAAGGAATTTCAGAGGCATCGAAGAATGCTACAGCAATATCTTCGCGTGGAGCAATGTGTTGAATATCAACCAGTCCAGATCAGGGAGGTGCGAGTTTTACTCCAAGGCCTCCTTGCGAACGACGCAGACAGAGAGAAATATATGGGAAGGTAATTGATTCCTCGCCCCACCGACTGATCACAATTCATGTATTCACTCCCCTCCCAATTATCAAGATTTTCAACAGGCATCATCATGCAAATCGCATATGGCCATCAAATTCTGTCGGAAGATGATCCGTATATGCTATACGCACAGAAGGTCAATGAAACTATGCACGCAAGTGGCCCTCCTGGAGCTACGCCCGTGGACATCTTCCCATTTTGTGAGCGAGACTTTTTACTTGTGTGACAATATACTTAATCTTGGCACATCTTCAGTACAGAATATGCCCTCGTGGTTCCCTGGTACATATTACGCCACTTTTGCGAGGAACGTTAGAAAATGGGTAGATGACTTACATGATATACCTTTCGAAGATGTTCAACGTCAAATGGTAAGTCGAGCATGCACCCACTTGACAGCAGTATCAAACATTTGAGCGTTAGGCGCAAGGAGCGGCAGGACCATCCTTTGTTTCACACCACATGCATGCTCAAGTAAGAGAAGGTTCAACTAATCCGATCACCCCCACGGATATTAAAGGGGCTGCTGGTTCGCTTTACGCTGCTGGTGCGGAAACGGTAAGCCCAAGTGACTCGGACCATGACTGACTTCCGTCCCATTAACTGGTGAAATAGACCTGGTCCACAATGTCGACTTTCATATTTGCAATGCTAGTCCACCCTGAATGTCAGGCTCGTGCTCAGGAGGAAATTGACAGGGTAATTGGGAATGAGAGGTTACTTGATCTCCGTGATCGGGATTCATTACCATATGTTGAAGGTGTCTTTCAAGAGATTATGCGGTAATCAACCTCTATCACCTTTCTTTTTGTCAACTAATTCACATTGTAAGCAAGGTGGCATATAGCTTTGCCTTTAGGTAACTACATGCTTCAGCACTTATCGTTTTTACATATGATTACTGACGCTCATTAGGCATCCCACATCGCTCATTGGAAGATGATATCTATCGCGGAATGTTAATACCTGGAGGTGCCACTGTTATTGCAAACATAAGGTTGAAACACCTTTTCTGTTAGCATAGCCACATCTACTGACCAAATCTACAGGGCAATGAACCTCGACGTCAGTATTTATTCCGATCCGCATAGCTTCAACCCTTCGCGGTACCTATCCCGGCCAGAAGGAAATGAAGAACCATGGCCAAGTAAAAACGAAGCTTTCGGATTCGGTAGAAGGTGAGCCAAATCTTCCAACAACTTCGATTTACCAAGTATAGTATAGGATCTGCCCAGGTCGCCATCTCGCTGAAGCAACTATTTGGTTAGCCGTTGCATCTATACTCTCTGTGTTCAAAATATCGCCGTTACACGGTGAAAGTACGAAATACGACAAAGATGTTACATTCCCAGTTGGGCTTACCAGGTATGCTACTTCCGTACCCCAGAAACTCACAGGCTTCTCATATATTGTATAAACAGCAAACCTCCTCCATATAAATGCAGTATAGTGCTAAGGAATGTAGCCGCACGTTCGCTGATGACTGACATGGATATGTGGGACGCTTAGGATTTTGTCGTTGGGGTCAAGTTTTATGGGAAACAAGTTATAAGAAGTGAATGTATATAACCTCGGACACATACTTACTGCTGTGGTTTCAAACTGCGGTGAGCAGTTGTCTAGAGCTCATAGAAGAAAAAAATGCATCATTTAGGATACATTTCGGTTAACATGAAGTTCCTATAATCGACTTTCCGAATCCTGCAATGCGGTGACACAAAAGGAAGGAAAGCGTTCAAGCATAACTTTCGGAAATCTGCTCACCTTTCTCGTTGATTCATTTTGGTTGCAGATTGAATATCAATTAATTGATTTGGGCATTAAAAATGGTTATATCATGAATGAGGCGAAGTGTATTCGGAGCCCCCACTCGTAGGCATCACTAAATCAGGAACCGTCAGGGGCGTCCGGGTTTTTGTTCAAGTCATCCTTTGTCTGATGATACCTGATGCCTTCCACCTGTCTGCTACCTTCAAAGCCACCCAATGCGACAGTCGCAAAGCCATGGACATCCATAACCAGGTGGATGAGAATGACAGCGAGGAAAGAAAGTTGATCACACAGTGCGAGCTTAGCAGTTTTGAACAGAAGTTCACTCGAACCCAGGCACATTGTCACAGTCAAAGGGCTGAAATGTGTTGAATGTCTGGTGATAATTTGATCCCGTGTGGATGGCTTGATGGCTGGGCAGCTATCTGGACACCTGAAATCTTAGGGGCTTAAGCACACTACTTTATATCAAAGGCTCTGATTCTTGGATGTAGTACCGTTGGCCATACCGGTCAGGTCTATTTTTCAATGACAGATGTCAAACTTAGCCTTCAGGGTCCTCATTCTCAGCATTTATTGTTACAATTGGTCATAGAACACTGTTTCCTGGTCCATTCCATATGAACCTTGGATCACTCTTTTTCATATTGTCCCAAAACCTCCCTTTCCTGAGTTGTCTTATATGCCATTGGATTTGCCACTGAGACAAAGACTGGGCTCCTTGCATAACACTGATGAAAATGAAAATGGACTAATGCCCATCCTCTCTCCCCTTATGGCTCCCAGACCTTTCTTTCCCTACCCTACAAGCCATTAGTCAACAAGGTGTATTTTAAGTACAGGTAAGCTGTTATCCATTATCACTAGCATTCTTACGCCTAGGGCTGCCTTCCAGCCTTTCCCTCTTTCTCTTCAAGTTCCTTGGTCTTGTTTTGCAGAAATACATCATATTGCTGTAGGCTTATCCATAGTCACCTATTTGACCCAGGGAAGGATGGCACTCATGGTGTCCATTGCTCTTGGCCTCACCTTCAAATTTGGCTTCAAGGACAGGCTCAATGGCAGTGGCTTGGTTTGGTAGTGCATTAGTGTCAGTGGGTGTGGCAAGGGAAACCTCTCCAAATGGGTTGTTTAAATCAACCTCTAAAACATTGCCATCTTGCACCTCCTCTGGCCTCTATGTTGGCCAACCCTCACTCTTCTCCCCTGGTATGCCAACTCATACATTAGAGCATAAGGTGTCCTCATTGTTAGCAGTGGTTTCCAGGAAATCAGGTAGAGCAATGATGACTGAGAGGATTGGCTCTGATTTCAAGTTGTCATCATTGAGATCTTTGGATTCTGTTATTCCCTTGAGAACATGATCTTCAAAACCAATACCTGCCTGTTCTTCTCGGAGCTAATAGCCATGGATGGCTCTTGTCCACCCCTTCTTCAGTTTGTCACTTTCCAATATGTTGTCAGTTGGCAAGGGTGCATTTGTTGTACTGCAAGTGGTAGCACTATCCAACTCTACAGGTGATTCCTCATTGGGGCACTTAAAGTGCTCAGAGAAGTTTGTACTTCCTGTTGATGCTCATTGTTAAAATGGTTGATAATCAGAGATTGTTTGACCAGGCCCTTTGGTTTACCATGTTTGCACAAAGGTGGTTAGGGCTTTGGTCATTGTGTTGATGGTTTACCTTCTGTACTTAATGGCTTACTGGGAGTTGGACATTGTGCAAGACCAACTTCCCTTACATTATGATCCTGACTGCTCTTTTTGTCCTTCCAGATTGGTTATAGTGGTAACCAACAGCTAACTGTTCTC
>CEMU01567857.1:0-12588 GCA_900068965.1 Calocybe gambosa
TTCGCATCGGCAAATATACATATCTGTCACTCTCCTAATCTTGACGTGACCTCAAGTTGGTTACCGGGGCTATCGCATTAGGACCAAACATTGACATCGACCAACTCGGATGTACGTGGACAGGGACAGGTCAGATCTGGGACACAAGGTAGCAGTTCACCACAAGTCTCCTTTACCCTGTTTTTAGATGGCTTCCTCGCCCAAGCATTAAATTTATCTTGACGAACTTTTGATGTGAAAACCAAACTCTTATCATATATTATTCATCCTCCACTGTAAAAACTGACCACAAAATGGCAATGCTATTCTGAGTAGAAATCAGACGCCAGCCGTATCTCACATAGATAGCACTCACACATTCTCAGCGCCCAAACGTAAGTAGCTCAAGTCACAAATGGATACAAAGGCTAATAACCGACATTGTAACTAATGCCATTTGTAAGTCATCCATTTCATAGAATATCGCCTTCCGTGTTTTTCATTGAGCGCATCAAGTCTTGCAACTGTCTCAGCCTTTTCCTTCTCCGAGTCTAATGCGCATTGTCCTATAGCAATCCGTAGAGGAGTTATTGAGGATTCTGCCGTTTTTTCTCTTTCCAATCGCATTTCAAGAGCGTCCACAAACGCTTTAGCGGACTTCATAGCACACATTAGCTCGGAAACGCGAGGCAGTAACTCCCCACGCCCGATCATTCCCAGGGCGGCGTCATTCAGCCGCAGGCGGTTTGCAATGAATTTGTGTACGGTTGGCATGGACGATAAGACGTCTAGTGTCACATCAGCGCCAATCGGGTATGTCCACCCTTCGAAAACTTCCAGCGAACAATTAGAGCGAGATATCATACGGGAGACTTGGGCACACGAGCCCGTAAATAGTGCATTCAGATGCAGGTGCTTCAGAGCTGGTAAAATGAGAGATTTAAGTATAGAGCTCCTGGACACCCACAACGTGAGAGAGCAAAGGCATGGGTGGATGATATTTTTGGTGCTTTCCTCCTGAATGGGGTCGCACATGAAGGCGGTGAATGTCCGTAAAGAAGGGGATTGTTGTAGGATGTAGTGAACTTCCTCCGCCTTCAATTCATCCGGGCCAAAACTGAGAGTGACAAGCTGGTGCCACGGGATAGGCGTGTCGAGTAAAGCCGGGACTACGAAATGAGCGTTTGAGGAACGGGCTTGCAATGCTAAATCTCGCAAGCGATGTGCTTTTCCGAGTAATTTTGTATTTCGAATCAAGTGACGGACATCACTAGACTCAAAATCAATGTCTAGATAGATATCTAGCACCTCAAGAGATGCCAATGGCAAGGGATCCGGTGCCCCAAGAAGGAGATCGTCAACGAGGTTCAAACGAAGTTCCAGAATCCGAGGTAGACGAGGCCAGACAACTTCTTCTGCAATGACCGACGAAAGGCAGTGATCTAGTTGCTTGCCATCCTGGCCATAAGCATCAATTGAGATCGGTCCAGTAGGAGGTAGTGTGCTATTGATCAATGCAACCATGCTTTTGATGGAGTCGCTGCGCACAGGCAAGACTCTAATGCAACTCCAAAGACGTGGCGCACAGAGGGCGGCCTTCCTCCATCGGCGACAAACGCGGCTAACAACCCAATGCGGACGCGAGAAATCGGGTGGGAAAGCAACGGGTTCATTGTCTGCAGCAAAAAAGAAGACTTCGGTAAGAACTTCAGGGGGAATTCGTTCCTGCGGTGCAAATTCTGACTGCAGCATTAAACATGTTTTGACGTTGATACGTGTAGATTCAACTTCGTCGGAATCGTCCGTACGATGAACGGGCATTGCTTGCAAATTTCAAGTAGGTTGTACCTAAAGTTCATGAGATGTCGTTAAATACCTGCTGAATGTAAATGACAGAAGTCACAGTCTCACAGAACAGAACTTGAAGTTGAACGTTTGAACTACAATCGATCATGTGACCAACGTGTGCATCGAACTTATAAATCAAATTTCAATGTTGGCATTATGTTGCTGCCAAGTTCGAAAATCTAATCAGCACGAAGTTGAACTCTTCGTCAAATCCTTTGGGGACGATGTGCGAGCCAGTCTCGCAAAAATCCCGCATTAACGTCGAAGCACTCGTGCACATCCCATTCTCACGAACGAATTCTTTGATTGAACATGACCTAATGTCTTCAGGCTCCCGTCTCTGGTGACATCTATGCGTAACAGTGTACATAAAATATCACAATCAATCCCATTGAGAACTACTCCAATCTTATACTTCGAGCTTAACAGATAAAGAAAAATAGAACGGGTACAACATCTACCTCGATTCCTATCATCTTGAGATGTATCGCCCTCCCATCTACGATAGCTTTTGTACAAGATTCACTGTTGTGTGAAAGTGTAAAGGAGCTCGAGCATCTGATGTCATAGCAAGGTCGCTGCTCGCAAATTTTCTGCGCGTTGGTCGTTGTATGACTGGGCGTCAATAGAAACGAGACTGTCTTCGCGACTTTGACGTGGATATTCTCACATTGAGGTTTAGACATTGTGCGGGAGGTTCTCTAAAGCGCGGGGGTCCAGGCGTATGCACTATCACGGGTAACAGTATCTTTCTAGATATGCTTGATAATTACAATACTGATTTTTTACGATATCAATCATAATTATTGTATCTCTCAGGTAGTGATAGGGGCTCAATAGTTACGGCCATCTGTATTATGGTAGTAAGTATCTTCCTCCTTTAAGAGACCCGTGGACTTTCATGGAACGTCGCCCAGCATTCCCACTGTAGTTATCATTCATAAGATGTCTGTAGAACCTCTACAGTGCTTCAATTTCCAGCCAGCTTCACCTATCACTCTGCGCCCTTCGTAATGTACCCTGGTCTCGTCCTTTCGGAAGCCATTGGCTATGCTACGACTACTACCAATCTCTTTGATGATCTTCGCACCAGTAATCCAACTCAGTGTTCAAATGCGATCCCTCACTAACACATAAATCGTTGCGTGTTAGTTGGTTCTTGGCCTACAAAACAGCACATTCGCAAAGTCACTAGAATCGATGTCTGGTATGGTACAGACCACATAAATGGAATCCAGATCACCTACGACATAGTTGATGGAGGCCTTCAGACTTCGAAACATGGTAGCCCTACCGAGCACCAAGCCAGCTACTCTGTTGGAGGTAGGGGGCACGCAACGCCTAAAAGCCGAGTGCTCATTGAGCGGCTGTTACCCTGCAGACGATGAGTATTTCGTCGGCATTTTTGGTGCCGTGAACGATGATGAGAATCGGCCGGCATTGAGACAGCTCGGCTTCCTCGCATACAATAGCAGTACGGGGGCTCTGTTCAACAACGGTCCGGTGTGATTGTGTTTGAAAATGCTAATCGTTCTAATAACGCTACCGATGCAGGTCCTGTTCCCTCCTCAATGCCTGCTAACATCAAAGGCTTCACTTCGCTCGGCTTGATTGTTGGTTTTTGTGGATCCACTGCTAAAAATGGTTAGTTCGTCTTTACCATCTGACCAGACTTGTGGTTTAACGTGGACGCCTCGTCAGACAAGCTAGATACTCTTGCTGTCTACAAGTTTTCAGCTGGCAGCGAGACCTTTGCCATCGGATTCAATTCTGCTCTGGCTGGTTATAATCAGCGTTGCGGCTGTTGTCAACCTCGAGACACACTTTTCTCGAGGCTGAAAACTTATTTCAAAAATGCAATCAAATATATTCTATGCATGCGATAAGTGCGTTAGCTGATACCGGATGATGTTTTTGGTAGTAACGATTGTAATTAAATATACATCGTTCTATTTTGCTGCTTTGGTGGAGCTCTGCTAGTGGATGCGGCGGACAAGACCCATTCGGTTTCTAAACAGCCCGGCATAGTCCATTGACTACGGGTATGAGAGACGGGAAATCGCGAATCTTCAAAGATCCTTCCGTCTCGGAAGCCCACGAAGGACTGGGACGGTCCGCGACTCACTATGTGGATTATTTGGGGGTACGGGAGAGGAAGACTGCTCCTGTCGACACCTGGTTTGAATCAGTCTGACATCGTTCTATGGGTTTGGCGATAAGTGCCAAAGTGCTTCGCTTGAGAATGCTGTCACCGATACTTCTCCAACATCTATATATGAATTCTTGTTCCTATCGGTGCTGGGGGATCTACAGTAAGTCTCCTAAGGCCCAAGGAACACATCTTGCGTCGGTACTATGCAAAGCCTGGACCAAAGTCTCTGCTTACCGAAGAGAAAACGGGAAAGACAATCAAGGCCGTCCATTATTCAAAAGGACCACCCAGGAGAAGCTATGTAGCGGAATTTGTGTCTTCGCTGACGTCATATAAATTTAACCGCCGAGATTCTTTTATATGCTTCAAGTAGGGATCAGCAAGCGCGTAGTATGTGGTAGAAAAAAGGTTTCAAATACGGAGTTTTTTTTTTATTACTCAATCTGTCATTTCTTGGGGGATTTTGCCTTTGTGAGATTCTGGCAACCAAGATCTTGGGAATCTGAATTGACTGACCGTTTGTGCACTTCCTGGCCGACAGGAGAAAGAAGAAAAGGCACGTGATTGTGGGAATGCTCCTTTTACCGATTTTTTTTGCTGCTGTCGCCATGTTGTCACGGCCAGGAGCACTGCAAATGACAAGGAAAATGACTTGGTTCAACTTCTGTTTGTGAGTCAGCTTTGACCAACATTTTCGACATTTTTCCATATGGTTAACCTAACAACATTCACCAGCACAATATCGCAAGGCCCCAACAAATGTTGATTGTATGTCTCCACGTCTTCACCCCTAGGTTCTTCTCGTATTCACGATTGCTTTCAAATGAAATGTTTCACGGTGGGGCACTCCTATTTTTTTTATCACCCAAAGACATATCGAGTCTTTACTTTCCGACAGGAAGAAGGCTAACAACATTATAATTGTTGTTCGCTTCCTAAGCCTTGCTCGCATTCATGGAAGACGACGTGTGAACGCATGCTAAGAATCACAGGCTCGCTGAGAAGAGGTAAGTCAATTTCTTCCGATGACGTGTCAATCATTGAAACCGCTTTGAAGTTTTCGAGAGATACCGAGGTGACTCCTCAAAATACTTCATTGCTCGCCACGTAACCCGCCCCGACGTGGTTTCAATGTCGTATCAACCTCCTAGTCCTTTTCGAACAACTGACTATTTCGACGGTGAATGTACAAAGGGCTGTAAGCGCTAGAAGCAAGAGAGTTCATCATTGTTCCCCATCTATTCAGTACGGAGATACTCCTCGCCGGGGGAGGTGGCTGTGCTGAAACTGCTTCAATAACTGGAATCGATTATGACAGGATACTTCAAGAAAGTCTAACGCCGCTTTGATGTGCCGATATCGGTACTCTCAGCATGGTTCCTTCAGTGATCGCACCTTATCCGAACGAATAGATTTCAAGGAACGGGAGAGAGACATTAACACTCTGATTTCGTCTAGGGAGGTTGAATGATCCAGCTGTCCGGCAGGGCCTCGCTTGGAGTGGGGAACCAAAAAATATAGCAGGCACCAACATTCTCTCAAAACAGCTTCCGTCTCGCTACTGTGAATTCGATTTCCCCTTACCCCTATGAGTTACTGCCTCGCGAGTTTGCGAGACCCCCGTAGCCTCCCAAACGGGTAAAACTATATCGAACATAGGTGACAATCCATAGACCAGACGAACTGTTCATGTCATACGCCTATAAAATCCGGGACTAATTTAAACTCTTCCGTTCTCAATTGAGTCCTCATTGTTTCGATGGCTTCTCAAAGTTTGTTTACTCTACGGTCTCCGCCTTTGTCCAACGGAATTCCTGTGTCTGCCAATGACTCCAATCATCCTACCTTCCGAAGTTCTAACACTCAGGACGTCTTTCATTTAGTCGTTAAAAGCAGAAAAAGTTGGAAGACTACAAAGGGTGGCGGGATCGTATGGCCACCAGAGCTCGAGGCAGCGCTGCTACAAGGTACAAGAAACCAGCTCGTCTTATCTCGATGTCAATTGACATGAACTACGCAGGCCTCGAAGCTTACCAACCTGATGACTCTCGCGAAACACGGTTACTTGGCCGATTTCCTATGAGGAACAGGTTCATTTCTGACTATATTCATCGCAAAACGAATTTAAGAAGAACTGCAAAACAAGTTGGTAGTCGCCTCCAACAGCTTCGGGATACATGTAATGACAAAAAGTGTATGTGGTACATAAACTATCTTCCAACTAAGCTGATGACTGATGCCACTATTCGATAGTAATGAAACTCCTCTCTCCTTATTGCCCGACCGGTCCTACCCGCTACAATAACATACATCGATCCAAGAACAGTTGGAATGATGACTCGTCTAACGAAGCGTTTAGTCCACCTTCTACACCTGTAGACGCATCCACGAACATGTTCGGTGGAGGAAGCACGTTCCCTCCGACAAACATCATTTCGATTGACATCCTCCCTCCGAATACTTCGTTTTCATATGAAGCTTCTTTACAATCTCTGGACTGGAGTAGATCAAATGGGGTTCTGCACCCATCATCGCGGCCTCGCCCATTTTACATGATCGACCCGACTGTGACCTTCGTCGCTCACGCTATACTTTCGGCATATTCACTTTTCACGGTATATATGGAGGGGAGTGTTGTTCACTCGGAGGCGACCCACCTAACAGAGGTAGGGTCCCCCCATGACCTTACCAATGGGGCACTCTTGTATACCACTACTCTCGTGCCTACATACTGGTCAAAGATTGCTGAGAGTTCAGGTGAGGCATCAGTAACGTTTACATCGGAGAAACTCACCACCAAGCTAGATCCCACCCAATACATAATTACTCAAAACGTAGTTCAAGACTCTCCCGGCTCACAGTCGACCGTCTTCTCGGCGATCTACAAGTTTAGCTATTATTCCGATACCCAGAATGTTCTCCCCCTCTCGACGAAAGTATTGCCAACCAATAAGCCTATGGGCGACGTCCAGGCATCTTTGAATTATCCGGGAGCAATGGACGCATCTCCAGAATGCATAGATAGGCCGCTTTACTACAATGCTGCTTCTTTTGAAAAACAAAACTCCGATTGGGCTTCACCTTCACCATCTCAACTCTCCGGCGAACTGTCGGGTCACCAGTCGTCTGAAGACGGTGTCGATTCTCTTGTATCTCCCTCATCGACGTGTTTCTCGGTCAATGCCCCCTATTTTGCAAGTCTATCCCTTCCTGTAATATAATGCGAATACACTAACCCCATTTCCACCTTGCAGCCAACCCATCTCGGTGTATAATTTTATGATTCGTACTATCGCACGGTTATTGTATGCCTTACTGTATACCCTCCCACCTTTATTCGCGGGATTTTTTTCTATGGCAGAAATATTGATGTCGTGTCGATTAAAGAACAACTGGAGTTGATTTTGTGGCAAACAAATTGATTGATGACTGACACTTCTGGCATCTCGTTGGAGGCCCAGTGTTTGGAACTGGCATTGGCCGCTTGTAAGCCCTAGGGAGGTGGCCTGTATCGAGTGGTATTTCTGGCAATAAACATCAAGCCTGATTCTCCGAGGCAGTGCGGCTCCGTGGACGACGCGTCTGTAGTTCATCGAAGCCATTGACGAATGTACACTGCACACGTGTGGACACAATTAGTGGAAACTTCTCCAACTTCAAGTTGGCGCCATATCATGATCCCGTAATACTACTGAAATAATCCCGGCCCTCAATCTTTAGAACAAACCATGCCTGCTTCAAAAAGAACGACAGAACATGGTGCACGGTAACGTACGAATGGTGGCTGTCACAAACAACCGTGCCGTCAGCCATCTGGGCATGACAAAGGCACTGATCATTGAGACTTGAAGGTCTTGACCTTGAATCTGTGTTTATTTTTCCCAACCTTGAACTTGAAAATGATAAGACCAGCCCATAACGAATGTCGTTTGGTATCGGACAGCGGCTCTGATATCTCTCAATCCTTCTGTCCGAAGAGTCCTACGAGAAGGCTCCTATTGAGGGCGATTGGAGCAGGGGTGAGCGTTATCCTCGAATGGTGGAATAGCGGAGACACGAAGAATGCTCGTTCTCTCCACGCAACGTGTGACCGAACCATTGAAAATATTTCGAAGCAGGTCATCAGGTGCAACTGACATTAAGCTAAGACAAAACAGGCTACAAAATGTCCTTCTGTCAGGGAAAAGCTGCAGCATTCTTCCTAGCACGTCGTAGATGAATGCCCCGAGTCAATGGTCTCAAGGGCAAGGAGGACACAGAGAATTGTTTGAACAGTTCTCCAAATTCTCACAAGACCGATATCGATAACCGACTGTCCAGGCATATTGGTAATAGGACATAGCTTCGGGTGAATCTTTGCTCCGTTTACAGAATTTCAGTAGCTTCTAAGGTCGAGTGATAGTAACTTGGATGCATGGATGGGAAGCACAAGCAGCGGCAGCCTGCAACACATCTTTGGAGAAAGATACAGCACTAGTCCTGCCACAGCTGTTTACCTATATTTTCACCAGCTCTAGAATTTACTGTGCGAGAGACCGGCGTTGCCGATGCGTTTTAGTGCAGCCAGAGTGTGAGTGTCATCAAATGAGTTCCAAACCTATGTCAGTGCACCGTATTCCGTATCTCTACAAGTCTTGATACTATCAATCAGAGCCTAGAGACCGTGCAATGCATAAATCCTGAGTTGGCTTTGATTTAAACGTGACTATGGCTTAGGTAACGAACATTGGCACCTTGGCGACACCGACAACAGTTGTATTTTCTCAGGTTAGAGGAAAAGCAGAGTGATATACAGTATCTCAAAGGATCTGACTGCATATCAAAATAAA
The DNA here is from genome assembly GCA_900068965.1 of Calocybe gambosa. Classification (NCBI taxonomy): domain Eukaryota; kingdom Fungi; phylum Basidiomycota; class Agaricomycetes; order Agaricales; family Lyophyllaceae; genus Calocybe; species Calocybe gambosa. The sequence continues at coordinate 8,809 of CEMU01567857.1, forward strand.
TCGAAAAAGAAAATATTGGGCAAAAACCGCTTGGTTTGATCTAAACAAAAATTTTGCCGGTACATCTGGAGCCCGGGCGCCGGTGATTTAGATTTAGAGCTAGTTTTGGGTTTTGACAATCTTGACATTCAACGCTTTGTAAATGTAGCTCCCAACCCTAGGTCGGATATTTCATAAAACCGCGGAGGCAGTACAATAGACCTTGCGGCGCAGAAGTATGGCCTCCCGTGGTAAAACGCAGGAATGTATACTTTTTAACCGATGACGGAAATGTTTGCCGCCGATGCGGCACAGATCTCAATTTCCCGGACAATTATTCATGTCACTTTGGTGCTTCTTATTATGGTTTCGTCGAGAATCTTGATCTAGACCATCAACGCATCACCTCGCATCATGGATTATTAAAATCTCGCGTGCCAATCTATCCAGATCTGCATTCTTGCATTCAACATCGGCAAAATATAATTACGGAACCCGTGTTAAAATAACAAAAACAATAGTTTCTAGAATAATAAATAACTGATATAATTCACCACTACGAAATGAATCGCGTGTCATACAAGACGCCATCGTCGACGCTTGCCACTGTTCCTTAGTTTGTTACAGGAACCATATCACTAGACAACCCATATCTTCCATATTCATAGTTTCTTTCATGTCACTTCGTAGATAGGGGGCATGTTGCATGTGTCTGGAACTTGTTTCTCATCTTCTTTGAAAGTATAACCAGTTCCAGGTAATGGCTGATAAAAATTACAGCCTAGTCATCACACTAACTAATTTTAAGCAAACCGATGAAACAAGTGCTCAAAGGAGGAGGAGGATGATTTCGATTGGTATAATTAAGCAAAAGCAGCGCACGGTCCATGCATCAAGAGGCATAATACGTTGAAGTCGTTACCTGACTCAGCGCATGCATAAAACATATTTTATAGCATCTTTGATATAGCTTTGCATGGAAAAGTATGTATATACGGTGTTATTGCTCCAACGTTGAAAATACGTAGCCGTTGCGATACGACGACTAGTTGTCAAGGTACCGCTGTCACCTTGATTAAGCTTATAGACAGCGAGGGTGTCGAGTTGGTCTATTCGAGGTGAGGCATGATCTAGGTAGTGATAATAAGAACAAACCCACTGTTCATAGCTGTAGACCCACGAAAGCCAACAATAAACCCCAGCGAGACGAAACCTCTAATGCCATCGGGCGCTTTCGAGGGCATTGGACCTGATTAATAATCCAATCAGAACCATCATAACAAAAATTAACCAAGTCGAACCCATGGTGAGTACGGTGCCAGTTCTGTCATTGTAGACTAGAAATCCTAGTCGCCGTAAGGTTGGCTGGTCATCATTGTTGTCAATCGCACCAAAGATCCCAACAAAAAATTCGTCTTCTGTAGGTAAAACCCTCAGCTAACATTTCACGGATTCCAAGAGCATTATATCTTACCCACTACAGAATAGGTCCAATATAATCCGTCAGATGTTCCATGCCTTACAGTTTGAGGCCGGTCATTAGATACATCGTAGGTGACTTCGATTCCGCCCGGGCGGTGGTCGCCATACCAGACGCCGATCTGGGTAATTTTGCGGATGTATTGGTGCCTAGGCCAATGGCCAACTAATGTAAAAAGTCGTGAAATGCATCAAATATAATCATTCCGATCACGTACCGGTTTCAAGGTCATCGAAGGTGGTGCCCATCGTGGTGGTGATGGTAGTCGTAGCGTAGCCCACTGCCTCAGAAACAATGAGATCACGATACATCGCGAACGCTTACAGATGTAAAGATGAAGCTGAATATTTATGGCGCTTCATGTATTTCCGCTACGATTAGGCGTTAGCACAACTCAGTACAGGCATCTTACAGACGGAAGGCACTAACTCTCATACGAGCGTTAGGAGTAGGCCGTGAGGTCTACTGGTTCGTGAGAGCAGATATCATTGATTGGGGAGATAGTTCGCGGGCTGGAATGGTAATCGATCAACTTTCTTTCGAGGTGGCTATTTCCCCATCTCCGATTCGTGACGCGAGCTAGTTTTGTTCGCCTTTACGACGTAAAAAATGCAGAGCTAAACACGGACAGATATCGTAATAATGGGTAGATGTCCGAACCGCTCGGAATGCGTTTTTCTCCCCAGCGATCGTTGAGTTTCGGGAAAGGAGATTTCAGGGTAGTTGGTGGCATGTTTCCCTCAGACCTAGTGTAAATATCAAGTAGACTAGACTCTGAGTCCGTAGCCCGTAACTTGAATGAGGACAGTCTTAGCATTTTTGTGGGACATTACCCAACGTCGTATTATCGCAGTCTAGCATAAGGAATTCAGAAGGCTTCCAAGCATGAAGGCTTCGGTATACTTAAATGACATGTCAGTGATGTTACAAGTACCTTAATGTCAGCAACAACGTAAGCGGAAAACCCCACATAAGAGGCGGCCGAAGATATTTCAGACCCAGTAAGGGGCGTGACACAACTAAGCTTCAGCTTCAGTTACAATCGAATGGAGATACGGACATAGATAACCATAGCGCAGCAGTGGTTCTCGCCAGAGATGTTCAAGCTGGAATCTGAAACAACACCGGCCGATTAGTTGAACCAATTCAGGACGCTCATCAAGGAGGTCAAGCCTGCCATCCAAAAAGGAGGCTGAGCCGTTGTCACTGAAGAAAAAGAGTTGCGGATAAATCTGATACGAGATCAACGTTCAAAGCGACATTTGAAGCTCACAGTTAGTATGCTATAGGCAAGCGATTGTTAGCTCATCTACTAGAGTCCGCACAGCAAGATCATACAAAAGAGATGGAGAAGACGAGTTCATCCGGAGAAGAGAAATACGGGGAAATTTGAGCAGAATAAGAGCACAGCTTGCATTGAATGATAAGTTTCCTTGCTCAAGAAAGAGGTTGATGGCACTCTTTAGTGCAGTACTATAGACTTGTCAAGGAACTTGTACGAGGAACCTTACATCAGCGGCGATGCGATTGTTTGTGGCTGCGAGTCTCAAGGCTCTTCCTGTGATCATATCGACAATAACATACTGTAACTCCTTCACATACCGTTATGGTGACGAGGACATATGCATCTTTGCACGAGCAGCGGAAAGTACATTATCTCAATCCTACATTCGACATCCATCGCTACGTGTCCCTTACCGATGTACCGCAACCCACTAAGCTGGTACCCCACCTGTCGTTCTGATATACCAACCTTGGACAACACTGAATTTTGCCATCGGAGATGTACCCCCCAAAAAAGTCATTCTCGGGTGCACACGCAGAATTTTGACGCACACTAAATCAAGCTGATTTTACCTAGTATGGCTTTTGTCGCCGGTGAACAGCGAAAGCCGTGGTAGAATTCAACAAGACTCGTAGAAACAAAAATCAAAAGACACCTCTATTCGCTTGAAGGTACTCTAGTCTTTGTTCAGGTTGGGGATCTCTTGTTACAGAGGCTATCGACGAGAGTTATAGAAGGCTTTAGCTCTGGAGACCGTTAGGAAATGGTGTCATAGTTCCGATCAAAGGATGATTTGACTGTTTCGTTGGTGTCTTGGGTCTATCCGGCGTGTCTGCTAACGCGTGCTGGGCTGTTGTTTGAGCATGTAGGGGGACTCGCAAGGGATATCCGTTTTGAACTGTGGGTTTACCTATTTGTCGGTGCATGGTACCACATCCCTTCTTAATATACCTTGCTTGACCTTATCTCTAGAGTATGAATGATAACCTCAGGCGACATACTATAAAAATCACGATCAATCCTATTGTCTGGTGAG
>CEMU01567869.1:3109-14168 GCA_900068965.1 Calocybe gambosa
CGCCCACGTGTTGATTAAACCATCATACGGGCGTCATGAATTCCGTCTCCGCGATGCACTAGAATTTTTAAATTCGCTGACATCCAAATTTCTCCGTCATTCAATGGCAGACTACTTGCAGTGTGTGATTGCCTATCGAATGCCAAGTCTCGGGGCAGAGGGACTCGCATCGCGAAATTCGTCAACTTAGGGGGCTAAAAAGGATCTTTACAACCACGGTTGTGAGCAGATATCAAATGAGCCCTGATGGAATGGATGACTTGTAGACATCAACTTAAATCCCTAGCAGCGTTTACAGGTGATCAGAGTAGCTTCTGTGATGATGAAAGCTTAAATATGCGTATCCATAGATGGATAAATCACATCACATTCCTCACATGTATCAAACCTTCTGACAGCAAGAGCGTAACAATTGAAAACTAGGGCATATCATTAACCTGTCATGCCACGACAGGTTGTCCCAATGGGGCATGAACGACGACACACACACAACCACATTACATTGAAGCAGAGTTGTATATTGGGAATGGTGCGTATGGGTTCTACCACCCAAAAATCAAATCTGACACCTGACCAAGTACACCCTTATTCGGCGAGCTTGTCACGGATACACCCTGTGGCGGGTTGGCATTTTGCACCAGGTGTTGTTGTGATTGCTGTCCTGCCGACAGAGACGCCATCGGGTTCCAGGCTCCCTTGCGGGTTTGTGGCGGCGTCGACACATTCTCGGTAGCATGCCTTTTAAATGCAGAACTCGAAGGCGCAAGCCTGATGGGTGTTCCGACTGTATATGTGCCCTGCCCAGATAGTGTATTTCTAGTAGGCGAAGACGGTTCGTCAACAGACATAACGTTATTGCTGTTGGATGACTCCGGGAGTGGAGCAGGTGAAGAGTTAGCCTGACCGAGCATCATTTCGGCCTGAGCGGAATCCTGCGTTTGTTTATCTTATTATATGCCAAGATTCTACGTTGAGCAGGTACTTACCGCCCACTTAGTACCTATCATCCAGCTCCCACCAAGGACCTCTCCATTCTTCCGTACTGCCCGCAAAGCGTCGCCGGGATCGTTAAACCCAATGCGGAAGCAGTTTTGTATCTCGAGGTGTGGATCGGGATCGGTGGCGGCACCAAGTGACTGGAAATATTCGACGGTGAGGCTGTATCGCTCTGGCGGATAACCAAAGACGATAATGTACAGTGGCTGGGGTTGTTGTGGTGCGGTTGATGCAGGTCGTTGGGGGCGCCGGGCAAACGACGGTACATCTTGGTTAGAATTCTACAATCGAGGCTTGTTCAACTTGTTCGAGGAGAACAGTTAAACGAACTAACTCGCGACAGATAGCGAGGGCTGTAACCAGTCTCATTTGGAATGTCATTAACGGAATTTGAAGGCGGTGCATCTTCGTCTATAAGCTTTTGCCTTTGTCTGCGATGGACTTTTGTAGGGGGTATTTTTGGGACGAAAATATGACAGACCTTGTACTTTCCAACATTGAGTCCATGCCGAATTCCGACGTCTGACCACGAGGTAGAATTTGTGCCTTGGTCTGAACTATAGGCATCTTATCAACCCTCGGGTTCCCTGGCGGAGCATTCTAGGCAGAAGAGCTGAGATGAACGACTAAAACACGGCCTAATGCAGTTAATACCTGAGTTTGTGACGACTATTTATAAGAGAAGTCAGAATAACAAGATACGAGCGGAACAAACGCGTCTTACCATAAGATAACCAGGTTGGTAGTGACTTCTAGACTGCGAAAATGAGTCTTGGAAACCTGCCGGCAATTGAGCGCCTGAGTTACCCCAATTATTCATCCCTGAGGTATGATGATGATGAGGTCCAGTCGAGCTAGACATGCCGCCAACTGTGAACGGAGATCCGCTGTGCATATTGAAACTGACGAAGAACAAAGGACTCAGACAGCCGGTGAAAGTTTCGTACAAAGTTGTGTGATCTTGTTTGAATTCAAGTCCTTCGTCAATAGAAACAAATAACTTCCAGAGCCTTTTGCATGAACGACACCATCACCAAAAGGCTTCATATCTCTGGCTTGACGCCAGCTCTTACAGCAGATGATATATCAAAACGACTATCTTCTTTTGGCACCGTTAAAGCCATAGATGGCTTTGGTTTACGCGATGCTGTTGAACGACCACGAAAGTTTGGTTACGTGACTCTCGAAACAACTCAGCCGAAGCTACACAAGTGTACGTTGTCGGCGTACTATATCGCATGTTTAGAATTTTGAGATCAATATAGGCTTAAATACGCTCAGTGGATCGACATGGAAAGGTGCAAAACTCAGGATCGGGGAAGCCAAGCCCGATTTTGCAGAGCGGTAAGGAGTCGGGGACTCTATTCTTTCCCTTGCTAATTTTATATCTTAGGCTCGCCTTGGAGCATGAATCTAATCCTAAGCCTCCGAGGAAGAAACGAAGGAAAAATAACGTTCATGCGTCTGATATGTCTATAGTCACACCCGAAAATGTCGCAAGTCGTAGCGGATGGAAGGTCACGCCACTTGGGCGGATACTTAGACCCATGCGAATGCGACCTGGGCGGCCTCTTCCCCCTCCAAGCGAACACAAAGGGCACCCAACACGCGGAATGAACCTCAAGAAGAAAAGTAAAAGAGTGAAAACCCCCGATGAACGCGCGAGACGGCGAAAAATCGATATGACCCGATATGGGAGCAATTATTTGAAGGGCATGTTTTTGGAAATGGATGTATTGGGGACGAGGCGTGATGAAACGCGGGATACAGAAAAGGGAAGCGAGAGTGAAAGTGCTAGCCAAGATGGAACTCAGGGTGTCATCAACATAGCCGTTGACCAAGCTACTCCGCCGGCCAAGATCGTTCGTCCAGTCGATAAGGCAACTGGGGTTCCAGCCGTTCCTATGACTGAAACGATGGAAAGCATGAGTCATGACTTGGATATCGCAACTGAGAACGTTCAGTCTCTAAGTCTACTCGCCTCTATTTTTGGGGATAATAATGACCAAGATTGGATCGGTCGAGAGAGCTTTGATTCCGATGTCGACGAAGCTCAGCTTACCAAAAATCACCGCCCGACGCTTAATGTGGACTCTGAGGATTTTGAAATCGTACGAATGGACGCCGATGTAGATAGCGAAAGACCACAAGTGCCTCTAGAAGTCGAGGGGCCGGTCCCTATACCTCTTCCTCTTCCGACTTTGAAGCAGCAACAAGCTAAGAATTTAAAAGATCTATTTGCGCCGCGGGAAGACGACGGTATGTCACACTTCATTTTTCATATAATCAACATTAACTCTTATGAATAGCTACTTTTTCTCTTCTTGGACACCTTGAGCTTGATCTCGAACTTGACGACGAAATACCATTTGCAATTCCAGAAGGAGCATCCATCCAAGAACCTGCTCAAACAACCCCCAACGTCACCCAGACAAGCACCATCGCAGTATCAAACTATCCCGTCCCGCAGCTAAACTCCAAACTTCCGCTCTTCTTTCCGTTAGATTCGGCTTTTTCGTCGCAGCAGAATCTTAGAGCGCGACCAAGGGATATGTTCGATGTCGCTAGGGAAAACAGGTGGCATTGGCGCGATCGGAGTGTTGGCTTTTTTAGGACAGGCACGGAAGAGGAGATTCGAGAACAGTGGGAGAATTCTAAGGTCGAACTAACGCGTGAATGGAAAAGGAGATGGAAAGAGGCAGGAAAGATAAGTCGACGAAAGAGGCATGGTGCTGATGAGTACGCTGAAGGCGTTGGAGGTTGACTGGAACACCATAAGCTGCATCATCATGACAGTCAATTCTGCTTCCTAACCTTAGGTGTTCAATACTCTAACAACGAACTAGCACGGCTTCTGAACTAGTCTGCCTATCTAGTTTAACATCCGTTAGCTCTTGGTTGGCCGTAAATGCGTTATTTTGCAAGTGTAAATAGGACAATGACGCACATCAGTTAAACCAGATTAGGATCGTGGGCTCAACTAGCGTGGCCAGTCAGGAGTTTGCACCGACCACCATTATGTCGCCCTCATACTGGGGCCCAATTCGTTCTCTACTCTTATTATCACCCGTCATTATAGGCACATCATATATTGCATTAAAGCAACATTATGGTATGTGCCCGAAAAGTTTCCTTGTATGTGCGATCAACGTTGCTGATGTGAAAAAACGAAAAAACCCAACAATTGGCGGATTTAGCCCTTCCTGAGCCTCTAACCGAATTGTAAGTCGTGTGGCCTCTCGTATTCTATGCCCGAGCTAGCTGCTTACGGAAAAATTGCAGGACTGACCCGCAGACTAATTTGCCTCAATTATCAGAAGCTCGCATTCGAGGATACGCGAAGCACCTCTCCGAAGATATAGGCTATCGGACAGTTGGAACTCTGGAACATGCCTTGGCAGATTCTTGGATGGTCCAGCAGGTTGAAGCGGCGAAGAGGAGCTGTGAGGACATTGTGGCAGCTACCGGACGGAAGTTGCAATGTGAGGTCTGGAGGCAGGAAGGTAGCGGAAGCCACAGGTACGTCTTCCAACCCCCCTCAGTCTTAAATTAGCCTTGCCAACCTCTTATAGATTTGATATCATGGGCAAGAGGCTATACAAGACCTATGTCGATTTGACGAATATCGTGTTGCGTATCTCGGATGGCACAGACGAGAGCAAGGAGCACGCGGTCTTGGTCAACGCTCATCTGGATAGCACTCTGCCCAGCCCGGGTGCCGCAGACGATGCCATCTCAGTCGGAATCATGCTTGAATGTATAAGGGTCCTTGTGAATACCCCAGACTGGTCACCAAAGCATGCCATCATCTTCTGCAAGTTCTTCCGATGTGGTCACGACGGGCTGTATTTGACCATTTTTTCTAGTATTCAATCATGCGGAAGAATCCCTGCAAGATGGTTCTCATCTTTTTTCCACTCAACATCCCATTGCACATACGTAGGTAACCGCCCAGGGCTGTCGTCAATTGTATGTTGACACAGTATTCGAAAGTGTGCGTGCTGCCATCAACCTTGAAGGTCAATAACGAGTAGTTTCATCGTCATATCAGCGCCCTAATCCTATTATAGCTGCGGGCTCAACTGGCCAGGAGTTACTCTTCCAAGCCACGTCGGAAGAAATGATTGAAGCTTATTCTCATGTACCAAGGTGAGTGATTCGTTTTGATTGCGACTTCTAGGACCTTTTTATCTTATGTCCGTAGACCGTTTGGCACCGTGTTTGCCAATGACATATTTAGCTCGGGAATTCTTCTTTCAGAGTGTGTATCCCCATTTCCCACACAAAACTGGTAGCTCATTTCATGTAGCACTGACTTTCGTCAGTTTGAACAGTATCTAAACGTTACGGGATTAGATGTAAGTCAAATTTTACGCCATCACATCTTCGAATCGAGCTGATAGCCACACAGATAGCTATAGTCGGTAACAGTTATTTGTATCATATGCGGAAGGTCTCGGCATAGCCATCCTCATCATCGTTTTTATAGCTCATCATTTCTCTCTTAATAGGATCTGGTCGAGAATATCGAAGTCGGGGTCGCCCAGGTAGGACAGACACACTCTGTGTTTGTTTTTTTTCTAATCAGTTTTGCAGAACATGGGCGAAAACACGCTCGCGCTTTTGCAATATCTCTCTGCAGCGGGCTCCCCTATTCCTACTTTGACGACCTATACCCGGCCTTCCACAGTCTACTTTTCCTATTATGGTCAATTCTTCATATACTCTTTTGCGGCGGCTAAAATCGCATACACCGCCCTTCTTGCGGCCTCTGCTATTCTCGTGTACGTTACGTACAAAGACCCGGCGCCGGCCTTGCGCAAGGGTAGGGGTATCTGGAAAGAACAAACACGTGGGATGGTGGCCGTCCTCGTTGGCTTCCTGGGTTGCATATTGGTCCCCAACATGGTGGCGCTCGTTATGCACAGAGTGTTGGGAAAGGGAATGAGCTGGTTTGCTAATGAGTATTCGGCTATTGTGTTGTATGCACCTCCAGCCCTTTTGGGTGAGTTTGCCACTTGAAAAAAAGGGGGGAGTTGGGTCAAGGCTGATGTTTTGTCCTACAGGTGCTCTCCTTTCACAGCATATCCTAGGCCCCATTCGTGAACAGACTATACTCACAGCCTTACTTTTGCTTCAGGCTAGCGTGGGTTTCATTGTGCAAATGCTTAATATCGGCTCGGCTGCCATCTTTGTCCTCTCCGCCTTTCCAATTTTGGTCGCCCTCTTGATCAATCCACTCTTTAGCGGTGATAGAACCAAGATTTCGCTTGTAACTTATGCGCTTGCCCAGGTTTTCCCCTTGTTGAATGGGGTGCTTTTGCTAGTAAGCGTTGTCGAAGTCTTTGTACCACTCGTACGTTTTTGGAAGCCCGTGACCAGGGTTCGTCGCTCATTTGCCCTCTCGCACAAATAGACGGGCCGCATGGGAGCAAGTGCGCCAGCGGATAACTTGATTGCGACCATCGTGTCGAGTATTGGATCACTCGTGCTACCATTGGTAGTACCCTTTTCCCATCGATTTGGTGCCCGTGCTCTCAAGCGAGGCGTTATTTGGACGAGCATACTCACCGTTGCAGTGGTTGCTGTTTTTGCAGTGAGAGCTCCGTTCGATAACATGCACCAAAAGCGGGTGTTTGTCCTACACTTAGAAAACGTATGCACCTTCTTCTTGAAACAATTTTTTTGTTTGAATCTGGCTTGCTGATTATATATCAAGGTCACGACAGGTGAGCAGCACTTGCACGTTGGGGCTGCGGATGGCGCGCCTGGGTTCGAACATTTAGTGAATGATATGGCACACGACTTCCTCCCGAGTTACTCGGGCGTGGGCGTCGCTGCCAAGGCTTCCAAAGCCGTAGCATCCAACTTGAATGGGCACAGTTCAGAGTGGGACATTATATATCCGTTTTCCGAGGTTAGTTTCGCGCTCCTTTTCGCTTCCTTCGCGATAATCAACCACTTGGTATTTAGTTTTTAACAGCGTATAAGATCCCACTAATTGTTGATCCGGAATATCTTTCGCCCATGGCCTTGCCGGGTAATGGATTCACGATCACGGCGTTGAATGACTATAAGAACGCGGCAGCCAACACTCGAAGATTGACACTTCATATTAGCCATCCGGGATTGATTTGGACAGGCATGTTTCTAGCGCGAGTGCCCCAAAAGGCTATATGCTGACACATATTTTCGAATCTGGTATATAAACAGTTGTTGCATTCGACGCTCATGTACTCAAATGGAGCCTCGATGATAGTCCACCAGATGAGTATGCAAGACATCGCGTCAAGGAAGCATCTTTCTACGGAAAAGATACGTGGAGTATAGATTTGACCATTAAACTAGACGTAGGGCGCGCAGATGGCGGTTTAGCAGTCAACTTCATCGGATTACAGGAGAAAGGGATGTGGCCTGGGAAGAAAGGGGTCAAAGAGGAAGGTGGTGTGGCTATGAAGGTGTTTGAAGAACTCGATGCATGGATGGAGAGACACACGGAGGGTACAGTTGATGTTATGCTCCTAGGATGTGTGGGCGGCGTGGTAACCATATGAAGTCCACGTAAACATGGCTGCAATCTTGACATTAATCCGTACGAAATTCACGACTTGCGTATGCTAACTAGTCTTTTAGTCCCGTTTACAGCGGCAAACATTCTGTGAGGGTCGATGTCAAACGGCTGTTACAGGGTTCGGCATAGTCGATAACTTGAGGGCGTAGATATGCAGACACAAATCGCATCCGGTCCACGATCGCTACAAGCGAAACATGATGCATGGTGCCCGAACAGAGTAGCCCTAGTTCATTTAAGTAGAGAGCGACTGATGTAAAGTTCCGGATTGACACCAAGTGGAGTGTCTGAAAGTGGTAACGATCTTGTTGGATAAGAGAAACATTCATGAGCGACAGGCGAGTCGACTAGTTGAATTTGGAACAATGGAGCACTTTTTGGTAGGTATTTAGGACGAGCAACATTTAAGCCTAGAGTATGATGCATCATTACGTATGATAAGAAACTAGGACATGTCAGGGAAAAGGCGAACCACTAAATCAGCTAGAGCGCTTGGATTTTCTTTCCTCGTACAATGCATCGCGCAATTTCTGCAGCTGGACGGTGACGGCAGTGTTTCCACCTTGTGAAGACTTCGCGCGTGCCTGAAAATCGTCTAGAAAATTATCTAGCAGCTTTCTTGCGCTTTTATTAGATATGGGGGTAGACGAGATGGGTTGCAGGCGAATAGGCGGTTGTTGAATGGAATCTTGGTCCATAGGACTTCAGTCGAACAGCAAGCGAAGTGCGGAGGCGAAATTTCTGAAAATTAGTTCGATCACGTGAGTTCATGATTTGAATCGTACGAGGGCGTGTAAAAAGGGAAAAAAAAAATCAGGCAACTTTTAACGTCCGCGCTTGTATCGCTTAGCACCTCTCCTCCTCCTTCCCTCCAACGCTATGGCATTAAAGAATTGGATCATTCTACTTCTCACTCATCCTAATGAGTTTAGGAGTTTGGTGCAGTTTTACATGTATCACGAACAGAAACGCGACATTACGTCCATGAAGGAGCATCCAACCTCTGGTTGGGACAGAGCCTCTATGCGGCGTTGCTGGGAGTTTCTTGACAAGACTAGTCGTAGCTTCTCCGCTGTGATCAAAGAGCTAGACGGGGATTTGGCAAGGACGGTACGTGTCTCGAAATAATAAGGGGACTTGTGGTTTTTTTGCTCTTCATTCTCGTTCTGTCACTGAACTACGTTCCACTCCGTCATACTAGATTTGCTTGTTTTATCTGGTACTCCGCGGTCTGGATACCATCGAAGACGACATGACAATCCCAGATGACGTCAAGCAGCCTATCTTACGGTCATTCCACAAACACACTGTTACGCCTGGCTGGCATTTTGACGGCAGTGGTCCAAAAGAAAAAGACAGGCAGCTGTTAGTGGAATACGACACGATTGTTACAGAACTCAACCTATTACTTCCCTCGTAAGTCCCTTGGAGGCGAATGGTTTCGTGCAAAATGTAAACTAACACTTATTCGGCTAGCTATCGCAACGTTATAGTGGACATTTCCGAAAAAATGGCAACTGGAATGGCCGATTTCGCCCATCGAGCTGCTACAACAGGCTCCACCTACCTCGAAACCATTGCCGAATATGACCTATACTGCCACTACGTGGCCGGCCTCGTGGGTGAGGGTCTCTCCGGCATCTTCTCCGCTTCAGGAAAAGAAATAGAATGGCTCAAAGACCAACTCGAGCTCTCCAATTCCATGGGTCTTCTCCTGCAAAAAACCAACATCATCCGAGATTATCGTGAAGACACGGATCAACATAGGTACTTTTGGCCGCGTGAAATTTGGGGGCGGAAGGAGTATGGTTTCCGGGAGATGAAGGATATGTACGCCCCTGGTGCGGATGTGCGGCAGCGGGCGATGTGGGCGCAGAGTGGGATGATTGTGGACGCTTTAAGGCATACAGTTGACGCGTTGGATTATCTGAGGCTGTTGAAGAATCAGAGCGTGTTCAACTTTTGCGCAATACCGGCGACGATGGCGCTTGCGACGTTGGAACTGTGCTTTATGAACGAGGCTATGTTTGACAGGAATATCAAAATTAGGAAGGCAGAGGCTGCTCGGGTCAGTGTTATATTTTTAGCTTTGGGTGGTTCTCTGCCCCCTTTCTCCTTCTCGTCCTTACCTTTTTTGGGACTCTGATTGATCCCCTTATTTGACAGCTCATTATGCGTTCGACGAACCCTCGAGAGGTCGCCATCATCTTTTCTGAATACGCTCGCAGGATTCATGCGAAAGCCTCGCCTACGGATCCTAACTTTCTAAAGCTGTCCGTCGCATGTGTCAAAGTATGGTAAACTTTAATTTTCTGTGAAACAATTTTTAAAACTATTCTCTTTTTTGCTTGTACCGCTACAGATTGAACAATGGCGTGAACGCTACTACCCTTCGTTTATCCACTTTAGCACAGATGGTGTAGGTGGCGGCAGTATAACGCTAGACGACAACGACGCACGGTCGCGTGTCGTGAAAAATGAACAATCTTTCGACGAAGCTCTTGCAAAAAAGGCCCGTGTAGAGGACATCAGATCCACACTGCGAGCGAACGGAACAGCGAATGGTCAAACATTCGAATCGTCGAGCACGTCCGAGCTGATGACATACATGGCTGGGGCCGCCTTGCTCGTTTTGGGCGTTGGCCTTGCTGTGGTATACCTGGTGTTGAAGTTGAGTGGGGATGTGCCCTCGGTGACAGCGTAATTCGTTTTGGAACGTTCCTGATTCATGTTCGTTTGTTGAGAACTTGTCTTTTTTTATTATTTTTAACGCAATCTATATATCATACGTCTTCTTAGTGTTCTGCCCTCGCTTTCTGTTATATGTATAAAAGCATTTCTAAATGGCATATTTGCAACTCTGCACGCGAGTACCTGCAAGACACTTGAAGACTGTAGAATGAAGAATGGCTGTACCTTGACGCGCGTAAAGAGGAAAAAGAAGACAGCGGTATTAGAAGGGTAGAAGTGTTATTATCCCCAGGGACCATTAGTGGTCGGGCCTTATCAGAAATTGACTGCCACACGCACAGCCTATGCTGTATGATAATTTCTGGGAGCTGTAAGTTTGAGTCACTTTCTCACAATGTCCATGACAAGTTAAATTGTCTCCTCTGGCTAGGGTACACTTCTATACATGTCAATGAGACTCCTGCACACTGGATCTCGGCTTTTGGGGTCTCCTGAGCAATGCATTGCTGATGATCTGGAAAGCCTCTTGTATGTCATAATGGCAATATGTACCTACACAGAAGGCCCATGCCAGCTTTGCAGGCTGCTTTCTGATGAACCTTATTCATCAATTCCTATGAATGAATGGTTTCACTTTGAAAACAATGCAACAACTTGCATGTGTCAAGTATAGCTATCTTACAAACCTGTTTGGGCAAGCTATTGAAGATTGCTTCACACCATACTGGAAAGATGTTGGCCAGTTCCTGAGAAGAATTATCATAGCGAGCTAGGAACAATCCAACATTCCTTATTTTTTGC
>CEMU01567875.1:4785-16417 GCA_900068965.1 Calocybe gambosa
TCTCTTACTTATCAGTCACTCAGCACTCGCGATACACTTGCATGGACCGATACCCCCAACTTTCTGCATTATCTGCACTACCACTGCGAAACCACGTACTGTATTGCGAGATCGTCTTCGACGACTGATAATTCTTTCGACTCTTTCCTGTCTCCCCGCAAGAAGAAAAGGACCCTCCCGCAAACCACTCGTAAGGCTATAGATCATTTTCATGCATATACTACACATATATTACACCTGCAACGACACGAGACAATACTTTCACCTCTCCCTTTTAATTACTTTCCTCCTTAGCTGAGAGTATTGCATACACCTACATACCCCCAATATCGCATCACCGTTTAGTTTAGATACGTACAGTTAACGCACCTCCACCTTCCTCCCTTCTTAGCATGTACACCTTGGGTCGCTGTCGAGTATTTTTCTCCTTTCCTTCTCATTTTTTTTTCTGCTACGTGGACGTATTTTTTTTTTCGTCGACCCACTTATGCTAGTTCACTCGCATGCCGATATCTTTCTCTGTACTCCTTTACGCCATACTTTTTTATTATTTCTTTTCTGTTTCTGAGACGGTCAACTAATCGCAGCATATTATCCTACAATTTTCTTGTATTTGCCCCCCAATAAGGTTAAAATGATGAAGCATCGATGAATCCGTGTGAATGTCGTGTGTTTTTCACACCCCGAAACACCCGTCAAGGAGTCGTTTGTCATACTCGTGCCTCTATATATATTGCTGGGATCATCGTCAACAACGCAGGTCCCCCCTTTGCTAAGCTCTTCGTCGCTTGCTTTGTTCCCTTTTGAGTCTTTCGAGGAAAAGAAAGCAGGTAACAAGGCATCGGTATCTTCTTTCAAGTGCTGGTGTGCTACGGGAAAGAAATTACAAAGGCTATCCTTGACGGGTAAGTTCCACGTCAGCTCTGCAATATAAAATGCTTTTTGCTGTCGCCGTCGTCTCTCGTGTACCAACGACTTTGCGAAGAGCTTTTATATTCATAATTATTACTTCTATTTGCGTGTCTCTCAGTACTCATCTTGACCAATCCGCCAGATCCAAGCCGCACCACCCCATCGATTATCCACCCGATGTCATTATATCGGGCATCATCGCCCATATTCGATGTACCAGAGTTTTCAGCTCTTCGTAGAGTCAAGCCTCTCCCTAAACGCCGACGTACCGCAGTTCCGGACCATGATCGGGATCCCTTGCTTGCAGCATCACCGTCGGCTCATTCTTACCCGCTTTCTATTACCCTCAGTTCATCAGGCTCAAACCCGGATATGGCTCTTGGAGGCGGTGTAGGCATTAGTACCGGAAATGGTACTTCTAACTTTGCCATTAACATGGGCATGGGCATGGGTATGAATATGAATATGAATATGAATGTCAACGCTAGCGCTCTTCTCGACGGCCTTCCGCTTCCTGGTCCCGATGCTACGGCGGACGAACTTTTGGCGCATGCGGAAACGCTTTCCGCGAGGATGGCGCTGCAGTCGTATTACATACCCCTTCTATCTTCCGCATCTGCACCGGACGCTGCAGGAGGTAATGACAGCCAACACCATCCAAATTTTAACCCGAATGCAATGCCGAACTCAAACTTCAATTTCAATTCCACTTTACAAGGGAATGGCTCGACATCTATCGTCGATTTCGCCACTGGTTATGGCGGCGCATTCATACATGAAGACGATGAAGGTGGCGAACACCACGACCGCCGTGGTCATCATGGAGTTGGCGGAGGAGACAGCGATTATGTCGATCACTTCACTCAGCCTGGTAACACCAAAAAGCGAAAAGTTCCCGCGGCAGGCTCTTCATCCTCTCTCCGATCTTCCAATCGTTTGGTGGGTAGCGTTAATCCCCACTCGCATCATTTAGACGGAAGAGACGGGGGTGTAGACGATGAAGATGACGTGGAAGACGATGAAGATGGTGGCCCTCATAGATCCTCTTCGACTTCTTCCTACGGTGCCGCTGGTGCCAACTCCTCTGTGACATCGTCAACGACGTCACCAACAAACACAGCCTATAACACCGAACATCTTGTAGACGATATCTACCACCCTGCCCCTCCGCCTTCCGCATTTAGTCCGCTTTCCAACATCACCGCCATCGGACAGCGAAGAGGAGGAAATGGTAGTAGCAAGCTAGCAGCCGCTACGCTGGCGGGATTACATCACAAGGAGATGTTGAGAGCTAGGAAAAGACAGCTTGCTGCTGTGTTGGGAGCGTTGAGTCAAGGGGATAGTACGTTGGCGCTTGACCAGGCGCTGAGTGCTAGTTATCCGTTTAATGCGTCGTTTGGGGATAGCGGAGTGGAGGGAGGGGGTGGAGGTACAGGGATAGAGGGAAGTGGACAAATCAGGCAGAGGGTGAGGCTTTCAAGGAGGAGGACGATACGGCTGCAGAGAGCTGTGAGGAAACTTCCCAGACATCCTGATCAAGCCCCGTTTCCCGTTGCCAAGTTTGAGTTTTCGAGTCCCAGTCCGAGTGAGTGGCAATTTATTTTTTGTGTCCTTTTATCCCCATACACATTATTTATTTCGCCACAATAATCTTCCTCCCGCTTTTGCCCAAGCCCGCTATCATCCACACTTTTTTCTCATCATCATCATACGTTATCGGTCAGCCACGTGCACCTCCCCTTTACTTGTTTTCACCTTCTGTGTAATCCGTCATTGATGACTCACCTCTTACCATCTATCTGTTTCCGTTTATCTCTCACAGCCGCCGACCGACTGCTTGCTACGAAAGATGAAGTACTCATGCTCCGCAAACGGTTTGAAGCCGAACTCGCAAGACAAGCGGCCAAAGCGGCCAAGATGGCGGCCACATCGCGTATGATGGCTGCCGCAACCATCAACGATGACGCTAGCACCAACGGCAACACCTACAACACGACATCATCGACGAAACATCGTACACCCGCTCGTTCTACCAAGAGCGGCCGAAACAAACGCTCAGAAAGAGCGAATAAAAATGCGGCGGAGAGACCGGCTGAATTTTTGGACCCTGTTACGGGGTTGGTGACCACGGCTCTTGGTGGAGCTGGGACGACACAGCAACAGCAACAGCAGCAGTGGATGGGTACAGGATCGGGAACTTCAGGTACCCCAACAAACACCTCGACGCCCCAGTTTCAAGGAAACAGTAGCGGCAAAAGCGGTAAAGGCAAGAAGAAAAAACGAAGCGCTCTTGCTAATGCATCGAACCCACACCATCTGAGGAACTACGTCCCCTCGAGACTCCCACATCAATCAAGTGCTAATTCTGGCCTCGGCCCCGGCGGCTATGGAAATGGTCATGCTCAAAACTACGCCGGTAACAATAACAGCAACAACCCGAACCTGGTGAGTCCTTTGCCGCTGAGGTTCTTGAGCGCGGAGATCCCGCCTAGAAGACGCAAAAAGGGTTTACCTTTCCCTGGCGACACTATGACGACGGGGACGACCGCAGCGCAAGGGATAGGTGCTCCCGGGACAGCCCCAGTCCCAGTTGGTTCTCTGCTCACGAACCCGGCGGAAGAATGGATTTGCGCCTTTTGCGAGTATGCTCTGTTTTACGGCGAGGAGTCTGAATATAGGCGCGCGATTAGGAACAGGAAGAAGATTTTGAAGAGGAGGAGGAGGGCGAGGGAGCGTGCGGCTGCTGCTGCTAGTGGAGTTGGGACTGGGTTGGCTAGGGCGTTTGAAAAGGGTTCGGGTGGTGGAGAGCAGGAGGAGTATGATGAGGGGTTTGATNCCGGTTGATGAGGAGATCGTGGGGGTACCTGCAGGAAAGGGAAGGGGGAGAGGGGATGGGAGAGAGAGGGGTGACGCGGCGGAAACTGGGTACGGATGATGGAGAATTAGATCGGCGGTTTTAGGTTGGATTTAGCCCATATAGATAGGTATTTAGAACGAATTTTCAATACATATGATTCATTGTTTTAGTGTCGCGCAAGTTTTGAAGAGTGTGAGAACGTGCTGTGGATGTCGGCTACCAACTTCCCCCCCCAAAGGCCTAACGAAAAAAACAACCTCACTGAATCAAAGTACCAACGAAACACTCTGTTGGTTGGTTGCCTCGTTCTCACGAGATCCCGATGCCTTCCAAACCATCATTGACTGTCATTCGCACACCTACCAGCTGAGCTGTTTTGCCGTATCGACTAGCGTTTGACCAATGTAAAGAGTTCTTAGTAAACACCCTGGAAAAACCAAACCCGACTAGATATTACATTCATGTCATTTGCATGAGCGTGGTCAATCAAAGTCAAAACGTTAATTACCAGTCTCAACAAGAACGACTTTGCACACTCAAGTCAGAGCTTGATGTGCCAGGGCATCGAAAATAGGGTTGGGCGGTTGCTATGTCAGTGACGTCGAGGCGGTGTCCCTCCGCTTTTAGGTCACTGCCGCCCTATCTTGCGTACGATTTCACACGAATATCCTGACGTGTATTACCACCATGATTGCCTATGGGGAGGAACCAGCTCTCAGGTTACTCGCACTAGGTAATGTGCACATTTCTACATCTTCGCTATCGGGGTCGCTAATTACTGGAAAGACGGCGGCGGTATTCGTGGGCTGTCAGAGCTCCTCATTATTAGAGAAATCATGCACCGCCTGAGGAGAGAAGAAAATGACAAGCGGCAGAGAGAAGGTAAAGAACTAATAGAAAGTTTACCGAGGCCTTGCGAATATTTCGACCTCATTGGGGGAACTAGTACAGGCGGGTGCGCATACAACAATCCCTTGCATGTAGCATAGATCATTCAATTTTTATGATTACAGTATAATCGCGCTGATGCTCGGGCGTCTTCATATGGACGTCGATCATGCCATTGACTGCTATAGCAGACTAGTGAAGGATATTTTTGCGAAGCCTAAGCGAACAGGAGGGAACGAGATTTTCAGCGCAACAAAGCTAGAAAATGCGATCAAATCTTTGGTAAGGGAGCAGGTCGGCGATCCAGAGTCTCCTTTACTCGAGGATGGAAGCTACACAATCTGCAGGACGTGAGCTTTACCCATTCATTGTTTCATTCTGAGCCCCATATTTTCTCTAGCTTTGTGTGTGCAAAAAACGCCCATAATATGAGTATTCCCGTGCTTCTGAGGACGTATCAGTCGCAGGAAACTTATATAGAGTGCACGATTTGGCAAGCCGCTCGTGCGACTACCGCCGCGCCGGCCTTTTTCAAGCGTATCGAAATTGGGAGAAAGCAGCCGTATGTTGACGGTGGCATCGGATTCAATAACCCTACCTCCATGCTCCTTGAGGAGGCTAAAGCTCTATTTCCCACTCGCAAACTTGGGTGTCTACTCAGCATTGGCGCGGGTGAGGGTGGACCAACCGAGATCCCGCAGCCAGGGGTCCTCCAAAGAATTGTCCCCACGGACGTCATAAAAGCACTTATAAGGACAGCTACCGATTGCGATGGGACACATCAGGCTGTGTATGACCAATTCACGAACTCTCGGAACACGTACTTTAGATTGAACGTCAACCGAGGGATGCAGAATATAAAGCTTTCGGATTGGGAAAGCTTGAGCAAAGTGGAGGCACACACGTCACAATACCTGAAAGATGGTCCAGTAAAAGCTATGCTTGCAGACTTAGTGGAAGAGATTAGGGTCCCAAAAGGAAAACTTACCGTCGAGCATTTTAGTAAGGAAGCCTCTTTGTTATTTTGAATGCTAATTAATATTTTTACCTAGCTTCTCCTAGGCCACCCCCTTCAAACCAGCAGAACGAAAAGGCACCCAAGCGTCCGCATTCAGTACCGTCCTTTACAGGGCGAAAAGAAATCCTCAAGAAGATGGATACTTATTTTGGCTCGGAAAGACACACTCGGCGGGTCTTTGTGCTACATGGTCTTGGTGGATCCGGAAAAACTCAACTCGCGCTCAAATTCTTGGAAGAATCAGAAGAGCACGCGCGGTGAGGCTCTGCGAATAAGAACCATAGCTTGTACGTCTTACAACTTAAGTCTTCAGCTTCTCCGATATCGTCTACATTGACTCCACTAACGAGCAAACTATCACATCATGTCTCACTGCTATCACACCCGAAGGGGTTGAGAAATCAGTAGATGCGAGTCTCGAATGGATCGCGGGGCGCTTTAATGAAAATTGGCTCCTCTTTTTTGATAATGCTGACGATGTGAGGTTGAACCTTTCGCAGTTCTTTCCCCAATCTGCGACTGGAATATCCTTATTACGACGAGAAATCGAGAGCTCCGTGTATATGCTGCAAGCGAAGATGCGGAGGTGCAAGTCAAAGGAATGGATCCAGACGACGCGAAACACCTGCTCTTTCGTCGATCAGGGAAAGAATACACTCGGGAAAACGAGGGTGCGGCTCTACAGATTATTGAGGTATCCTTGATCTCTACCTTCCTTCAAAATGTGAAACTGAGCGTGCTGGTATAGGGACTCCACTACTTTGCCCTGGCTATCGCCCAAGCTGCAGCGTACATTAAATCCCGCTCAATTTCCTTACGGCGCTATTGGGATCTCTATTCCAATCAACGGGATAGTCTGCTTCAAAACAAAGACATTCAGGGTGAAGATCCTGCAGTGTACGCTACATGGAGGTTGAGCTACGAGCAGCTGGACGAGCCAGCGAGGACATTCCTGCAAATTTGCTCTATCCTTCATCGTGAGGGCATTTCGGAAGAAATGTTCAGGAGGGCTACTATATCACAGCGGGATCTAAAGGATGCGGAACTCCAAACTAATGTGCAACGATTATTAAACCTGCTAGGAAAGCGAAATCTAGAATGGGATATTGCGGCATTCCAAGGGATCGTGGATTCACTTTCGTCATACTCCCTGCTTGAATTCGATGATCGTAGCAACTCTTATAGTATACATTCGCTGGTACAGTACTGGGGTCGTACTACTCTAGGCGAGGAAGTCCGTGCTAGGGCTAGAGAACTTCTCAGTATCATCAGCCTTTCAGTGAAAAATCGAGCAGATAACCATATATTCCACCGTGGGCTCGTACAACATGTCTTTAGCACAATGATGCTAGTCAGCTTGCGGGAAATTAATATGATAGTTGCAGCATCCATAGCATCCCTCTATTCGGAACATGGGTACTGGAAGTCAGCAGAAGCGCTTTGGGCTATGATAATGGAGAAGAGAAAGCAGAGCCTAGGAGAGGACCACCCGTCCACTCTTGCGAGTATGGTAGATCTCGCAGTTGCATATCGTTGTCAGGGCCGGTGGGGAAAGGCCGAGGCACTCGAGGTCTTGGTGATGGAGAAAAGGAAACAGAAGTTAGGAGAGGGCCACTACAATACTCTTGCAATTGCGAGCAACCTTGCAATCACCTACAAGAACCAGGGTCGGTGGAAGGAGGCCGAGACGCTCGAGACTCTGATAGCGAACAAGAGAAGGCAGAAACTCGGGGAGGATCATCCTACTACTCTCATGAGCATGGCAAACCTCGCAGTAACTTATCGAAATCTGGGCGACCTAAAGGAGGCAGAGATGCTCGAGCTGGGAGTAATGGAAAGCAGGAAGCGAGAACTAGGAAACGATCACCTTTCTACCCTCATAAGTATGGCTAATCTCGTAGAAACTTACCGGAACTAGGGTAGATGGAAGGAAGCAGAAGTACTTGAGACTCTCGTGATGGAGAAGAGGAAAGAGAAACTTGGCGAGGATCATCCTTCTACCCTTGTAGGCATGGCAAGTCTGGCGATCACGTATAGAAACTTAGGGAGGTTGAAGGAAGCAGAAAAGCTCGAAGTTGATGTGATGGAGAAAAGGAAGCTCAAGCTGGGAGAAGACCATCCTTCCACTCTCACGAGCTTATCGAATCTCGCGAATACATACCGGAAACAGGGCAGGTGGAAGGAGGGGGAGATACTTGAGCTTGCAGTGATGAGGAAGAGAACGCAGAAGCTAGGAGGAGAACATCCGTCGACTCTCACAAGTATGTTAAACCTCGCAAATACGTACCGGAAACAGGGCAGGTGTGAAGAGGCAGAGATACTCGAAGCCACAGTGTCAGAAAAGAGAAGCCTCATGTTTGGAGACGACCACCCCTCCACTCTCACAAGCATAGCGAATCTTGTGGAAACGTATCAGTCTCAGGGTAGGTGGGAGAAAGCGGAAGCGCTCGGACTACAGGTCATGGAGAAGAGGAGGCAAAGGCTAGGGAAGGATCATCCCTCTACTGTTGCGAGCATGGATAGCCTTGCGGTCACATATCGTAGTCTAGGTAAGCTGAAGGAGGCGGAGGCACTTGAGCTCGCGGCAATAGACAAGACGAATCAGCAGCCTAGAGAAGACCATCTTTCCACGCTCGTGGGCATGAAAAACCTCACAATAACTCATTAAATGGGAGGATGCAGAGGCCTATAGGCGTCCGTAATGGAGGAGAGAAAGTAGAAACTGGGAGAGCCTGAGAACCATCGTTACAGTTTCACATACATGTTACCAGTAAGTTTCTTGATCGTATTGGTTGAACTGTTGTAAGCACAGCCACGATCGAATTCGTTGTTCTCCCAATGTCACGACCTCCGTCGCGGTTGGTTTGGTACTTGGAGACTTGGAGACAAATGTCAAAGTGGCCGTCAGTGTATTGAAAATTTTATGGCTAGCTGAGCGCCAGGGTTATTCCAAGCTTTTTGCGGTACCCAACAAGTCTCATACAATATTGCCTCAGCCTTCATCCGGCCGGACGGATTTCAGTCTTTCGCATCTCCTTCCAGCTCAAGATGCCATGATGGTAAAAGCAACATTCAGTCGACAAGCTGCTTGCGTACACCAAGCACAGGGCGTTATTGATTATTTTAGTCGATAGATGTGGCAGGTTGGCTTTGGGCGCTTATCAGCCACACTGCAGTACTGACACTAGGATTTCACACAGTCATCAAAGAATCACCTTTGAAGAATACAATCATGACTTCGCCTCAAAATGAACGAGCGTTACGCCTCCTCGCCCTGGGTAAGATCCAACTCGCTGAACTTCTATGTTTAGGGTCGTTAACTGCAGATAGATGGAGGCGGTATCCGTGGACTATCAGAACTTCTCATCATCAAGGAAGTCATGCACCGTCTCCGAAAAGAGGATAACGACAAACGACAGAGGGAAGGTCAAGAACCACTCAGAGATCTTCCAAAGCCTTACCAAATCTTCGATCTTATCTGTGGGACCAGCACCGGAGGGTGCGTCTATGACCGGCCTTGTGCCTCATCGTATTAACATCTGTTTTGTCCGCTATAGAATAATTGCGCTCATGCTTGGGCGACTCAGGATGGACGTCGACAAAGCAATTGACCGCTACGTAAAGTTAGCAGAAGGTGTGTTTTCGAAGCCGAAGCGGGGGGTAAGGGACGGAATGTTTAGCGCGACAAAGCTAGAAGACGCCATAAGAGTCGTAGTGGGGGATGAACTCGGCGATCCCGAATCGCGTTTACTGGAATATGGAAACCAAACAATCTGTCGAACGTGAGCATCTGAGTCTGTTCTCCTGTGTTATTTTGAGCCTGGGAACTATTAGTTTCGTCTGCACAAAAAACGCTCATAATCTGAACACCCCAGTACTTCTGAGGACATACGAGTCTCACGAAACGCCCATTGACTGCACAATCTGGCAAGCTGCTCGTGCGACTTCCGCGGCGCCCACGTTTTTCAAGCGCATCGAGATTGGAAGGAAACAGCCTTATATTGATGGAGGTATGGGAGCTAACAACCCAGCCTCTATGATGCTCGACGAAGTTAAAGCCCTTTTCCCCAATCGTAAAATTGGGTGCCTGCTCAGCATTGGCACCGGACAGGCTAGACCGATCGAGATCTCAAATCCTGGGCTGTTTCAGCAGATCATGCCGACGAATGTCATAGAAGCACTTGCAAAAATTGCTACTGACTGCGATGAGACACACCAGGCCTTGCACAACCGTTTCGCAAATTCACGTAACACATACTTCCGATTGAACGTCGATCAAGGGATGCAGGATATCAAACTGTCCGAATGGGAAAAGCTGAGCAAAGTAGAAGCACATACAACGCAGTATATGAAGGATGGAGCGGTCATAGATGCGCTTTTTGCATTGGTGGATAGGATCAGGGTCCCGGAGGGGGAACTTACGGCCGGACAAATTAGTATGGGCGAATCTCAGTTGTAATTCTGAACGTTCATCATATGCCTTTACTTAGTTTCTCCACTGCCACTGTCTCTGACTCAACCGTCCCTCTCAACTCAGCAGAACATAAGGGTCCAACGACGCCGTCCCCACTCAGTTCCAACATATACGGGACGGAGGGGAATCCTTGATAAGCTCCACAGCTATTTCAGCTCCGACAGCAAATACCGACGCGTGTTCATTCTGCATGGTCTTGGAGGTGCCGGAAAGACCCAGATCGCCCTCAAATTCTTGGAAGAATCAGAGGAATCAGCACGGTGAGACTCCGCAAACAAAACAGCGAAATACATGGCTTATGCTCACCGCGTCAGCTTCTCCGACATCTTCTATATTGATGCTACAAATGAGCTGACGATCGTGTCACATCTTATTGCTATCACTCCAGAAGACATCGAGAAATCGGTACACGGTACTCTCGAGTGGCTTCTGGGACGAACGAACTGGAACTGGCTTTTGTTTTTTGACAATGCTGACGATGTAGAGCTAAATCTGGGCCAATTATTTCCTGATTGCAACCATGGCAATGTGCTGGTGACAACGCGAAACCGGGGACTTCGTTCGGTGGAGGACAGCACTGATGAACAAGTGAAGGACTTTAGCCTTGATGATGGGAAAGACCTACTGTTCCGGCGGTCGGGAAAAGAACGCACGGGTGAAAATGAAAGGATGGCAGAATATATTGTGAAGGCATGTTTCGTTTCTTCTTCTCTGAATTGGGACTTATGCGTTTCGGTAGGAACTGCATTATTTTGCACTGGCTATTGCCCAAGCTGGTGCATATATCAAAAGTAGCTCGATCTCATTCCAGCATTTCTGGGACCTGCATTTGGAGCAGCGTAACCACCTGCTCCAACACCGGGATATCCAGGGAAAAGACCGTGCTGTGTATGCTACCTGGCAGTTGAGCTTTGACAGACTTGATGAGCCTGCAAAGGTGCTTTTACATGTCTGCTCTTTTCTCCACCATGAGGGGATATCAGAGGATATGTTCAAAAGGGCTGCCTTATGTGAACGTCGCCTAGATGACCCTGAGCTCGAAAATGCTGTTGGGCTGTTGTTGAAACTTCTGGGGAAGCGGGATCTAAGATGGGACTCTTGGGTGTTTCAAAAGATTGTGGACTCACTTGCGGCATACTCCCTGATTGAAGTTGATGAACAGACCAGGTCTTTTAGTATTCACTCACTGGTACAGCGCTGGGGCTATGACATTCTGCGAGATAAATATCTAACCAAATGTAGGGAAGTGGTCACGGTTATTAGCCTGTCTCTGAAAGCTGAAGGAGACTATGCATATGAGCATATGCTCTTGCCATACATATTCAGTATAATGAAACGGATCACACCACAGGAAATTTCTACAGCTGTTGCAGATCGGGTGGCATATGTGCATGCAAAGCATGGATATTGGAAGGAGGCAGAAGCTCTTCAGGTTGTTTCGCTAGAGAAGAAAAAGGAGAGGCTGGGTGAGGATCATCCTGAT
>CEMU01567884.1:3908-14356 GCA_900068965.1 Calocybe gambosa
CGCGGCAGCTCGGGGTTCGATTCCCCGTATCGGAACTCTTTTTTTCACCAACATTTTGTTCTTCTCACCAGATGCATAGTCATTCATTATAAAGAGAGGAGGTTTTGTATCATACTAAGCTATTTAATTTGTTTTTAAATATCTTGCAACTTCAGCATCTACATCATACCCAAACAGTGAATCATTGATAGATTCAGGTAGTTTACCTGTAGAGAGAGGGTTTAGCATTCCCCCCCACTTGGATGGATGATATTGTTCTCACATAAAATCCAAAAGAACCAGTCACGTATCTGCTGTTGCAGCCAAGATTTTTTCTTCTTGCTATCACCATTGTATTTCGCAAAATCCAGTATCCGCCCGACTCTTTTCAAGCGTAGGTCCTCGAATGCCTTTGCTGCACACCTCACTGCGTCAGTCGTATTATCCTTGTTGGTAGTGGAACGATCTCGCTGGTAATAGTGTTTCAGCAAAAGTCCAATAATCGCTCCATCTTCTGCAGCACATGAGACACCTTGTCCAGAATCCGGTGGCATAGCATGCGCAGCGTCTCCAATGAGAACGACTCTGCCAGAGGGACTACACCAGTTGGGTAATCGCGGCGTGACGTATCGAGGCAGAATGAGAAATTTATCGTCATCTGTACTACATCCGAGCCTTATGATATTCTCGTAAACGTGGCGGTCAGGTGTATCGTATGGTGACTTCCACGCTCCATGCCTTGCGAGAAGTTGGGTCTGGATTTCGGAAGGAGCTTGCTCTCGAGAGGGAGGAACGGGTGATTCGTAGATTGACCACCATTGGATGAACTGGCCTTCTTCGTCGTTGTCGTCGTCGTCGGGTTTGTAAGTGGATATGAGTGAATAACCAAGGAATCCTGCTTCCCCAAAGGTCATGGTAACACCTTCACTTTTGAGGCTGTCCTTGAGGCTCTGAGATAAGGCCGACAGTGGCAGAAATCCTCCGACACCTGTGAGCCCGCTGATATAATAGTCAGCTCAACGTCCCACCACTGAGGTAGTATCATACATACTCGTAGGTAGCGGGATATTCATTATCAAACATACCCTCTCTCACAGCGCTTCGAACACCGTCAGCGCCGATGACAAGATCTGCCATTTCAGTGGTTCCATCTGTAAAGTTTACATTTATACCTTCCGCAGTTTCATACAGAGACTGAAACTTTTTCCCCCACACAACAGCAGTCTCCTCAATATCTCTCAGCAAGCTCTCATGGACTGTAGCCCGACGAAGCATGTACTGATCAAAGCCATATCTTTCTTTCCTTCCACTCCAAAACCGGCCGAGTAACTTGCCAGAAGAGTTGCGAAATAGAAACGTTCGAGCAGGGAAACCCTGTGACTGAATGGAATTTGCGGCCCCAGGTGACACGGAATTAATCGCACGAAGACCGTTCGGTGCGAGTCCTAGGCCACCACCGATGCTCGACGTCGTCAGTTTTGGTGAGTTGTGAGATTCGTAGATCGTGATGGTTGCATCGGAGAGGTGTTTTCGCAGAGATAGATAGGCAGTCAGTCCGCCGATGCCAGCACCGACAATTATGATCTTCATGCTAGTAAACTGAGAACAGCTCGCTGATGGCCAACCAAGTTACTGTGGGATCGGTTTGAAGTTGTTGTGGGCAAAACAGGCACACCGCAGCATCTCATGTGATTACGAAATCGCGAACATGGGGCATACTGGAAGCAAGTGTTTAACTACGTGCGTGATAGAGACATGAAAATCTATGGTAAGCAGAGTATGTACGGATGGAAGATTAAACTAAAATTAAAATGCTCGAAGGGAGATCTGGGGCTTTGCAGCCGTCGACGCCGTTGGTGATGTCGCTCCACCAACGGCGCGCCTAATTGACAGTTCCAAAAGCTCCCGCGTTCCATCGTCAAGTTTTGCTGCAGCAACTTTGAACGCTGCCGGAGACGTTGTTGCGTAGAACAGTAGCTGAGATACCGTCTGTGTCGTGACGGGGTTAGTTACGCTTTGTGTGCTGGATAGGAGGAGCGCCACTGTCGGTAACAAGACACCCAGCAAACGGACACCTTTACAGAAGCAAAATCAGCCGATG
The DNA here is from genome assembly GCA_900068965.1 of Calocybe gambosa. Lineage (NCBI taxonomy): Eukaryota > Fungi > Basidiomycota > Agaricomycetes > Agaricales > Lyophyllaceae > Calocybe > Calocybe gambosa. Next base: position 5,989 of record CEMU01567884.1, read on the forward strand.
TGAAATACCTTGCGTGCTGGACTTACGATTATCCTCTGGGGTGGACGAGAACAACGAGGAAAATGCCTTCCATATTTCTCCTAGGGCTGCTACTTGGGGTTCCGTGGTTGAGCCATCATGAACAAAGGGAGATATTTTTGCTATGAACTCAATCAGCCCGGGAATCGAATGACGCACACATTGGCGAAGTATGTGATTCCCGGTAGCTGAGGCTACTACCAGTGTTTTCGCACAATGAACTGCCGTGAGAGACAGCTGAAAGGACCTGAATGTTTGAAATCGAAGGACAATATAAAATGGCGTACGTCGTCCAGTGCAGACAGTTTTTGAGAGATCAAGAAGCAAGAATGTTCAACGACTGATTGTGAGACTTTCACCGACGCTGGGATGACGGTTAAGATGAGCACAGCCGCTAAAAGGTTATTCTTGACTTTCTTGGTGGAAATCAATCCATGACGACCACTATTGGTCGGCTAAGCCTCACTTTCCTAGACTTATTGATGGCAGACTGACCTCATTGCGTCGATGTTCAGAAGGCACGAAGATAGTAGCCCATGAACCAAGCGGCCATATTGATCGTTAACGTCAGAGCCAGATGCAATGGGTAGATCGAGCATCAATTTGAGTGCAGGGAGCGTCGGACCGACGAGATCGATCTCCGATGACTCGTCTTTTAATAGCTCTGGTGGTAAATGTGAATATGGCCGTGACATCAAATAATTATAGACTTACCACAATAAAGTAGAATTGCCACGGCTCGAACATCCTCCCGTTGTTGTGAGGCTATCGACATGCCCACTGTATGGAAAGCAAGGAAAGCTGAGTTGATCATTTTGATGCGCTCCAAGACATCGCCCTCTAAAGGTCGCGGTTCAACGGCTCATTAAAAAATGACGGGAATGAAACTCATACGAATAGTTTGACCACGCGAAGCTGATGTTGAGTGGCGAAGTATATATGCACAAATCCGCAGGCAGTGCGCTCTTGGGGACGTGAGTGACAACTCATCTCCATCGCTGCTTCGTGTTTAAACACTTGATGATTGGCATATATAGACACACGGACCTTGCTTGGTTTTCTTGAGAGGATGCAAACGAAGTGAGCATTTCTATGAGATGCACTTGCACACTAGCTGTTTCAGTCATTGCAATGCGATAGCAAAGGCTAATGAACTCGTCAAAGATTGCAGGTTCGCTGATTGCCTTTCCTGAGTATTCTGGCCGCACCAAGCTTTTAAGAGCAAGAAGAGACGATGTCATTACTTGCTGACGTGCCGACGAAGTGAAAGCCGAATCAGCAGACGAAGTAACTAGAGCTTCATACACGAGTCCAAAGACTATGTGGAAGAAAGCGGTCGGTTCCTGGCGCCGAGAGATGTTTTGATTGTGGGAATCAGGGTTAAAATCTTGACCATCCATCGCCGCCAGAACATATGGATCACCACCATCCATAGTCGTTGCAACAGCTTGTAGGATAACGGGCCATGACTTTGAATAGTACTTGGACCAATCATAAATCAAGGAACAGCTGATGAAAAGTATCAACAACATACCGGGAGCAGAACCTCTTTCCCAAGGCTAGAGTATGACGAATCAAGGGCAACGGTAGAGGTGTCGTTGAGGAACTCCGAATCTACTCTGATACTCGCATAGTCCCTGAGGGAAGCAACCCACAATGAGGCTAAAGTAGATCTGTGAGGCTTAACGACATTTTCTAGGTACTTTTGCTGAGATGTAGCGACTTGAAGTTGAGCCCATGCAGATAATGCCGATATCCTCAGCATAGCAGATGCGTTTGGGCTGAGTTCACCAGTCTCTCCGAGGGAAAACATTCCTGAATCTGTAAAGTAATCAACGCATGTACGAGATCTATCTGTGTTTGTTGTGGTACCTTTGGACCGATCGAGCGCGGTCGTAAGCAGCTTCAATATACGTCCCATTCGGCCTACATCTTTCACAACACCACAGCCTACAAATACAGCGCATGCATGGACAGCCGAAGCCAATATCTCTGGCGTAGAGTCTGCCGAGAACGCGGGTGTGAGAGCAGCAGTCACAGGTGCTTGGTGCTGTTCTAAAAGAAGAGCATCTGGGTACGCCGGATCAGGTGCTGTAGAGAAGATCTATGAAACGTTACTTCACTCATTTTTAGCGTGGAGGAAAGGAAATGCCACATACTTCAATCACGTCCCTTAGCACGACGAGCCCTTCCAATCGGATTTCTGTAACGTACGCAGTGGATGCTGTGAAAGCCATCTTGATAAGATCAGGGATACGAGTCACTAGAAGTCCGTTCGTCGGCAATCCCGCAGTACGAGCGTAAAGCATATCGATATGTTCTCTCCTACCGCTGCTGGCAACGTTTGTACAGATGTGATGGAGGCACTGAAGTGCAAACAGCTGGGTTCTCCAACGAGACGTGGGATGAGCACTACTACCTGCCGTCCCATCCTGCGGGCGACCAAGGTTCAAAGACTCTCCTTCGTCGTCCCTTAATCCTTGGCCGGTAGCGGCATCGGCGACTTGCTGCGAGGCAGTTGTGCGAGACATAATCCGCTGACACAAATCAATCCACGCAGAGGGGTTGTGCACCACAGTCTGCTCCAACCAACTGGATATCACGTTACGAACGCCTTGAATAGAAGAGTCGTCGTCTAGCATTCTAAACAGATCTTCTACGAGCTGATCACCTCCTAACTTTGACATTGAAAGGGCGTCCTTTTGTACAAGCTGGTACAGCGCGTTGATCGAAGCGAGTTTGAGAGGACGTCGGGGGGATGAGAGGTGTGATCTGAACTGTGTGACCAGATCTGGTATGTTGACATGTTCTGGAGCGAACATAAGGAAGTGTTGGATACATTTGATGGCCTCGACGCTAATCCCTTCATCTTCTTCAACCGAGAACTCATGGACAAGGTTCAGTATTAATGTTCTTGTTCTAGTGGATTCTTGTATATCAGGACCAAGAACAGAGATGACTGCGTCAATGATTTGACAGACGACAGGATAAGCTGGGTTATCGCCGCTAAGGTTCGCATTCAGGACAGTCCCGCCTTCACACTCGTGCGACTCCATAAGGTATATCTTTAGCAACATTCCTAGCGTGCTGGATACGAACGGAGCATAGGCCAGGCTAGCAGCATTGATGACTCGCGCGAGGGCACTCAGGGCCCAAAAATGTACGACAGGATGCGGGTCGTTACCAAGAGACATGAGCAAATTGACAGTTGTCTTGAGAAGTGGACCCGCTGCTAATCCTCCCACATGGCTGTAGATCGCGCCAAATGCCAACGCACACCCGGCTCGACCATGTGGATCACGATTACTCACGACCTGATCTACTAAGTCTTTGATTTGGCTCGTCAAGAAGTTCGTTCCCGAAAGACTAGCTAAACGACCGATGCACTCGCTACTTGCTGATCGCAACAAGACATCCTCATCGATTAATGCTCCGTGCAAGAAGGGTGATAAAAGCGATGAGACATGTGAGTTCCCAAACACCTCTCGTGCTTGACGGAAATGTGATGTCGTCGCTTGACGGAGCGCAAGCATGAGACCAACCGTGGCATTTATATGAACAGCCGCCTTACGACCTGAGTTCTTTTCCAGCTTCGGCGATCGCACGAATTCCAATAGCTGCGTTAGGATTTTAGTTGTCGATCCAAGATCCTGGAGTGGGAGCAGCTGCGCAAAAAGCTCGATGGCGGTATCCACGACGGCTGTAGCAGGCGGTGGAGATTCAATTAATTGGTATCCGGAGTTTGATATTTGCGCTTGGGTGAGAGACAAAGGGTCATGCTCGCAAGCACAGAGAACGGGTTTCCGAAGCTACAGCGCCATCAATATAGAGGAAGACAGAGTATGGTGAAAAGACATACCAGTGCGTCGATCGAAACTTCGATGTTATCCCGATTCAAATGGTCTGGTCGACCTTGCGAGGAGTCAGTCTCATCCACAACTTGTACTGATGTCACCCCATAACCATATCCGTCGACGCTCTGCCATACAGAAGTAAAAGATCCAGACGATGACGCGATAGCAGCTTGCAAGGAAGACCCGGCATAGCCATCTGGGCTCGCGAACAGCGATACCGCCGATTGCAACAGTGTGAGCTGAGTGGATTCCGCTATGCTCGAGAACCCGAGAGCAGTGAAACACTGAAACGCCCTACGACGAAGTAAGGCTTCGCTTGCTCTCAAAGACAGTCCTTTCGTGGAGCCTTCCATGTATGACGATAACGACGATTGTGCTGCACCCGCCATCGCGTCAGCTGGATCCTCAATCTGCTGCGCGACGAAATTGTTGGCAAAAAGTAAAGCGTTACTTAACAACGATGCAATCCTCCTAGCAACGTCCAGCGTGACTAGTGTTGACGAGTTGTGTTTCAAGAAACATAAAACAGCGCCAAGAGCACTCTCTCGGACCTGCAAAAGGAACATCCACTCCGCCGCAGATCGCCCACTGTTTGTAGTTGAATCTTTGCTGGTAGGTTTAGGCAAAGCGTTTCGCCAGAGCACCAACAGCTGTGGAAGGTGAGGTCTCACGAAATTTGGACCAAGCGCCATCAACGAAGCGATTAAAGTCCAAGCCACCTCAACTTCGATTGCTGCCACCTTGAGATCATGTTCTCCAGCTCGTTTGAGCAAAGAAATAGCCATGTCCAGAACTTTGGCACTAACATCGTAGGACACGTAAAGAGGTCGCTCAGGGATGACCGATACAAGAGAAGCGAGACCATACGCATGTCCAAGAGCGCGAAGATTGATATCTGAAGGGGCAGCAGGGGAAGTGATGGATGTAATATCGCGCTGGAGCATTTCTGTCACTACAAGGATAGTTTTGGGCAAACGAAGAGGAGTAGAGTAGCAGAAACATCGAAGGGCCCAAGCCGCAGTGATTCGCGTTGTATGGCTTGGGTGAGCGAGCAGAGTTACTAAAGGCTCTGTGAGGGCATCCTATCATATCGCAATGAGCAATGATAGAAGCCAACAACGATGACTCGGACACACCTGAACGGGGGGTGGGGCGTTGCCTAGCTGCTGTAACAAACCTGCTACCTCTCTAAGCACGATCACCAATACCGCAGAACTGGGTGCAGTCTGTCCAGGTAACATCGCCGGCCAACGTTTCAAATACGAATTAGCCAATTCCTGTATAGCACTGATCTGACCCTGTTCACTCAACATTCTTACCCCGATTAAGTCTCTCAGAAGTATCCCAACCAAAGAGCGCACGAGGAGCGTTTCGTGTCTCGCGGCCGGGGTTTTCGAGCCAGCATTCAGATTAGAGGTAGAGGAAACGATCTCAGTCATGAGGTGTGCCGCGATTACCGAGAAGTTAGATTCCACATACTCAGGCCCAAGTCGACTGAACAAAGCAGCGTAGAAATCGAAAATCCCGATCCTTATCTTTCTGGCCGTACTAGCTGCGCTACTCCCGCTGGCGCCGCCGCCGAACTTGGCAGCGCTGAATTTGGCATAATGACTAGAGATATGCAAGAGCATCTCAGACGGGGAAAGTAGCGGTTTCTTGGCTGCTTCACTGGAAGCCCCACCTGCCCCGCTACCCATCGCGGAGGATAAGGACGACGAAGGTGCACCGCTCGCGTCTGCATCATCTTGATCCTTTGATTTTTGACCCGTTTCTAGTGAGGATGAGGCAGGAGCACGTTCTACCTGAGTCAGAGCAAGCAGGTGGCCGACGAGCTGAGCAAGTGATCGACGTGTGACCTGATCTGCGTTTTCTAGACTTTTAACGCAGAGAGTAATGATCCCGTCCACGTCGTTGACCGATGGTTGTGGATGACCGTCCGAGCTAGAGTATACTGCAATGATTACCTGGTAGAGTCACGATTGGTAATAAATGAGCGTAGTTCAGACATGGAGTTCTGGAAGAAAACTCACGGCCGATGCAGCACGTTGAATGGGTAAAGATTTATCCGTAAGTCCGTTCCTCATCTGTTTCATAATATCCTTCATTGTAGCGTCCGTCACAGCTTTCCTTGCGGTCATCAAAGACTTTTGAAGTAAAACTAGCGCATGATATCGGAGTAGAGAAGAAGACTAGTTTGACGGACGAGAAAGGTTAAAGCACGTCTGATCGAGGCAGTGTGAACAGCATTGCAAACCTGAGAGCTTCTGAACGTCTTCAGCGCAGTCGTGCATATTTCCGCCATAAAGGACATGTACTAATAGTTGATACCAGGGGAAGAAGTGGTGAACAGTCGTGTCAGTAACCAGCGCTGCTTTACTAAAGGGAAGGAAACCACACTTGAGACCCAAACGCTGCCATGATATCACCAGTACACGAAAACGCAGCGCTGAAAAACAATGAAACACGAGCAGCAAGGAGTACGAAGCATATGCGCACATTTTATTAACCTCCCTATCACCGCTCGCCTTCCCCGTTTCCCCAGCAACCTTTAAAAATGCTTGAAGGGTATCAAAAAGAGTCTTCGTCTCTCCTTTTGAATACATCGTCACAAAACACCTTCCTACCAGGTTCCTTATCGCTCTTCCTGGAGGTGGGTAGGCCGAATTGGAAGGAGGATCGGGTTGCGGTGACTGGATGATCTTGATAAGAGAAGCTTCAATCGTTGGCTGGCTTGGTTTTAGATGTTGCTATTAAGTGTGAATACATAGCCAAAAGCACTCTCAATGGAAGAGGGGCGTACAGGCGCGACATCACCGAGTTTCTTCTCCAACGAAGAAAGCCATTGGAACACGTAGACTTGACCGTTTTCTGCTGACATTTCGGCCTTGTGAAGCAATCGTCACTTTGAATATTGATCCAACATGAACGAGAATGTACCTCGTCGACATCTTCGAAAAATACTGGCTGTTCGTTGGACATGAGAAAATAAAAGAATAAGAATCAGCCACTCCTTGGAGCAGGAATGCAGTGAGCAGAATGCCTTTCTAGACGCAGCCGTAATAGCAGCGGTCGAGGGCAACGAAGGTGAATCACGTGCAGTCTCGGCAATTTCCAACTACTGTGTCATTGTGTCAACTCACTTTCTCGCTTCAATCATGCAGCCGAAAATCAAGATTTCCCTTCAACTTGCCATTGACTGGAGCTGAGTATAAGTATCACAGGCTTGTCCATTTTCAAACGGGCGAGATGGCCCCATCATTGTGTCAAAATCCAACGAGCGGTGACAATGCAGGATGCTTCCACGCCCGCTTTTGACTGGATTGATACCTTTCTCCCAAAATCCTCGTGGATATTGCCTTGTGAACCCATCCGAGCCACACGCTACCAATACAGACTCCATCTTGATATCGCAAAGTCACAACAATTTCGAATTGTGGTTCAACTTATTCTTTTACTCAGCAAACGTTTTGCACCCCATCTTTGTATCGAGAGCGTTACATCGACCGCCCGGGCTGAACTTTGCAGTACTTGGTTTGGACGATATCGGCATGACTTTCTGTAGGTAAGGATGACGTTTACCATCCCATTGCAACTCGACACTTTCTCTAGCACCGCTCCAGGAAATATGCCAACGGAGCGGCCACGAAGGAAGAATTATACGGCGACCTGCGGACCAGTACAAGAACAGCATCTCAACTTCAAGCATGTAAGTTACTTCGACTCCTCATCCATTGGATATCCTCCCTCGCAAAGATCATTATTGCATTCTCTCCTGTTTGGCAATTCGTTTTGCCTCCCGAGCGTTTTTGTCTTCCAACCTTCAATAGCGATATAAGTTAAATATTGGAGACAATCAGGGCCGAAAAAAAAAACCTACACGTAATTGAACGTACAAGGAAACTTACGTTCCCTACATTCTTCGCATACGCGAGTCTCTTTATTAATATCACACCTTAAGCCCTGCTCTTTACCAAAGTTCAGGATAAGAGCAGTAGGCATCTCATGCCGAGTTCCGAATACTCACCACTGCAATTGTCACATGCATTTCGCTTCCGTCTAAATCTACGTTTTGCCAAATGAGGACCCAGGTACGAATGGCCGCTGTTTTCAGCTTGATCAACATTGAACTGCTTAGAACCCAAGATTAGTAGGTTGTAGATAATAGCAGTGGGTCCAATAACAGACGGAAAAGATTTACCACGTCGGGATTACTCGGAGAAAAGGCATGTTGCGGTTGATGATGCTGACTTTGATGCGATTCGTAATAAGGTCCAGAATATCCGGAATACGCGCGTAAATTTTGCAATTCTGCGGGGGGCGCTGGATACCAACTTTGGGTTCCATGCGGCGGGAAAGCTCCACCATAATCTGTCCCAAACGTTGGCCGATGGTAAGACAATGTATTATAAGATTGATACTGATTGGGCGGATAGTAAGGAGGCTTCCCCTGATATGTATCTTGATATTGCCAGGGCGGGATCGATTGATGAGCTACA
>CEMU01567893.1:0-19716 GCA_900068965.1 Calocybe gambosa
GACGACGATTTCTTTCTGAATCCGAGGTGTAGCAACGCAAAAAAAGCTGAACAAGACATGTATTTTTTTGCAAGTAAAAAGCGAAGGAATAACGGCGAAAACAAACCGCGCACATGCGGCTTATTTCCGGCAGGAGCGTGAATCAGCAACGTGAGAAAATTTACCAGTCACAACGTAACGGTCTCCTCACTTCTTCTTGCTCCAACTACGCCGGCCCCCCGCCAGTCAACGATCCTTAGGGCCTCATAGAGGTCTAAAGCTCACATTCTCTTCCTTTTTCCTTCTAGGCATCGTCAACAGCATTGCTTTACGCCTTTGTTGTCCCCAGAAATGGACAGACAGTCCTCAGCAGCCCTGAGTGCCCACCAGCGGCTCGAGGCAGTGACAGACTTGACACACCTCTCCCCAGCATCGGACGATATCATTGTAGCATGTCTTCGCGAAAGGTTCATGACAGATAATATTTACACCAGCATTGGTTCGTCGTCCCTCGTAGCCCTCAACCCCCACAAGTATGTGTCATCAAATTCCGACTCGGTTCTCCACAAGTACGCAGCAGAACATCGGGATACGTCCGAACACAAGCAACTTCAGCCACCTCATATCTTCCAACTCGCCAATAATGCATACTACCACATGAAAAGGACGATGCAGGATCAGACCATTATCTTTAGGTGCGTTTTGGGTTCTTTTTTTCTTTTTTCCTTCTTTTTTTCGAGCCAACAGAATCTTATTATTCTTTTTACAGTGGTGAAACAGGAAGCGGAAAATCAGAAAATCGTCGCCTAGCCATCAAATCTATTCTAGAGCTAAGCGTTAGCAACCCGGGTAAAAAAGGTTCCAAACTAGCCACCCAAGTCCCTGCAGCCGAATTCGTCCTCGAAACGTTTGGAAACGCTCGTACACTTTTCAATCCCAACGCATCCAGGTTCGGAAAATACACCGAACTTCAGTTCAGCGATCGCGGTCGGCTATGTGGGATCAAGACGTTAGACTACTACCTAGAACGCAATCGTGTTGCCGGTGCCCCCTCTGGCGAGCGTAATTTCCATATATTCTACTACCTCGTTGCTGGTGCTTCTCCTGAGGAACGACAACATCTACATCTACTGGACAAAACCACATATAGATACCTCGGGCAGCGCGGCATGGTAACCCGACCTAACGGAGGCGGTCGTGATGACGATAGTGCTCGGTTCGAGCAGCTCAAGATTGCCCTCAAGACTATCGGACTATCCAAACGGCATGTCGCGCAGACGTGTCAGCTCCTTGCTGCCATTCTCCACCTCGGCAATCTTGAATTCACCATTGACCGCAGCAGAAATGAAGACGCTGCCGTCGTTCGTAACACAGACCTCCTCGCTGTCGTTGCCGAATTTCTAGGTGTCCACCCTTCCGAACTCGAGTCTGCATTATCTTACAAGACGAAGCTGATGAAAAAAGAACTGTGCACTGTCTTCCTTGATCCCGATGGTGCCTCGGATAACCGTGATGATCTCGCTAAAACCCTATACTCCCTCCTCTTCGCCTGGCTCAACGAACACATTAATCAGAGGCTCTGCAAGGATGACTTCTCCACCTTTATTGGTCTTCTCGACTTACCAGGCCCTCAGAATCTCACTAGCCGCCCCAACTCCCTCGACCAATTCTGCATCAACTTCGCCAACGAACGTTTACAGAACTGGGTCCAGCAACGCCTTTTCGTGAACCACGTCGCTGAATACAACGCCGAGGGCATCTCCCGCTTCGTTCCCCAAGTAAACTACTTTGATAACGCAGACTGCATTCGGCTGATGCAAAACAAGCCTGGTGGGCTGATTCACATCATGGATGATCAAGCGCGCCGTACGCCCCGTAAGACGGATCAGACAATGGTAGAAGCGTTCCAGAAACGATGGGGCAATCATTCCTCCTTCAAAACTGGCGCCGTCGATCGGAGTGGTAGCCCGACGTTTACGATCGACCATTTCAATGGACCTGTGACGTATTCTTCGGAGAACTTCCTTGCGCGGAATCTTGATGCTCTCAATCCTGATTTTGTCTCTCTCTTGCGGGGTACGGATGGTCAAGAGGGTTCGGGATCGATGAACCCTTTCATCAAGGGCTTGTTCTCGGCTAAAGCTATCGCTACTCAGGCTCACCCAAGGAATGAAGATACCATCGTCGCGGCACAGCAGGCTGTCAAGCCCATGCGTGCACCGTCTACTCGTAGGAAGAATACAGTGAAGCGGATGCCAACTTTGAGAGAATCGAATGATGGCGAAGATAAGGACGATGCGGATGATGGACAGAACACGACGAGCGGGGGTATACCATGTGTCGCTGGCCAGTTCAAAGCGGCTTTGGACACGTTGTTCGAGACGCTGGATGAGACGCAGGCGTGGCACGTTTTTTGCGTGAATCCAAACGATACTCAGTTACCTAATCAGCTCGAGGGAAGGAGCGTCAAGGGTCAAGTACGTGGTGTTGGGTTGACGGAGATCGCTAAACGGTGTGCGACTGTGTTTGAAGTTGGGATGACGCCAGAGGAGTTTTGTGATCGTTATCGTTCGGGATTGGAGGCTGGGGGTGTGATTGAGGGTGTTCCTGTCGAGAGAGTTCAGCAAGCGAGGACTGCGTTTGGGTTGACGGAGAAGGATCTTGTCTTGGGTCAGCATAAGGTGAGTTCATGTATGGCTTCCTTCGGACCCCGCTGGTATACTGATTTCAATACTTCTAGGTCTTCTTGTCCCATCTCGCATTCCACACGTTTGAAGATCAGCTTCGCTCGATGGACGTAGAGGAGCAGAAACGCAATCGCATTCGCGACGCTGAAGCAGAGGCTGGACTCAACCCTCGTGGCATCACCGACCCATATGCTCCCTATCTTTCCCCCGGCATGGACTCAGGAGACGTTTCCCCTACACCTTGGGCAGGTGGCTACCCCGACCTTGACAACGTTTCTAATCAAGCTCTTCCTCTCGTAGCACATGCTTCTCCATTCCAACGTGCAGATCTTTATGACAATGATGAGTATGATGAGAGGAAGTCTCTGCGTAGCGATGACTTTGATGGCCGGAGCCGTTTCACAAGTCAACGGGATGACACGGCCTCTAATTTCGGTTCAGAGTCCTATGCTCCTTCCCGGAATATGTTCCAGAATGACAAAAAGGCCCTTTTAAATGACAAGGAGGTGCTACCCGGGGAAATCCAGGAAGGAGAAACGACTGAAGTCCTCAAAGAGAGCTCGGCGCGAAGAAAATGGGTTGCCTTGTGCTGGTCGTTGACGTTTTGGGTTCCGAGTTTCATGCTTACTTATGTTGGTCGAATGAAGCGTCTGGACGTGCGTCAAGCGTGGCGCGAGAAACTTGCGATCAACATCCTCATCTGGTTCTCTTGTTTCGGCGCCATCTTCGTCATCGCGGTTCTGGGACAGCTCATTTGCCCTACGGAACATGTGTTTAACATGAATGAACTGGCTTCGCATTCGAGTACGCTTAAGCCCACTAATGTACTGGTGGCCGTTCGAGGAGAGGTGTTTGATCTGACGAACCTTGCTGATACGCATCATCGGATTATTGGTGTCGTCCCACAAAAGTCGGTTTTGAAGTATGGCGGTCAAATTGCCGACCACCTTTTCCCCGTCCAGGTTGGTTTTATTGATTTCACATATGCATACATCTGTTGACTCGTTTTTTCCACACAGGTTAGCGCATTATGTGATGGTATCGATGGCAATGTCAGCCCTTACCTCACGCTTGATTCCACCAACAATACCGACCCGAATTCCGTCTATCATGATTTTCGTGCCTTTACAAATGACTCTCGACCGGATTGGTATTTTGAAACCATGGTCCGCATGCGTTACAATGCTAGGCGCGGTTTTGTTGGATATTCCCCCAGTGAAATCAGGGACATGGCTCACAACGGGCGGTCTGTTGGAATTTACAACTCGTTGGTCTATGATGTTAGCAACTACATCAACAGCCCCCCATCTACACAAGATCCTTTCGGATTCAAGGCCCCTCCTGCTGACTCCCACTTCATGCATTCCGCCGTCATCGACGTATTCAAGTTTAGTGATGGTAACGATGTCTCCAAACAACTTGATGGCCTCAACATCGATCCCCTCGTTCTTGCGAGACAGAAAACGTGTTTAAGGAATCTGTTTACCATCGGAAAGGTCGACAACCGGAAGTCTACCCAGTGCCAATTTTCAACGTACCTACTACTCAGTTTATCTGTTATCATGCTTACGGTCATTGGTTTCAAATTCCTGGCCTCGGTCAGCTTTGCTGCGGCTCGAGCTCCTGAAGACCACGATAAATTCGTCATCTGCCAAGTCCCTTGTTATACGGAGGGTGATGCTTCGTTGCGCCGGACTATCGATTCGTTGGCTCAGATGAAGTATGACGACAAGCGCAAGCTTCTTCTTGTCATCTGTGATGGCATGATTGTCGGTTCAGGAAATGATCGCCCAACCCCTCGTATCGTTTTGGATATCCTAGGTGCCGACCCGAATCTGGATCCCGAGCCTCTAAGCTTCTTATCGCTCGGCGAAGGTGCCAAGCAGCATAACATGGGCAAAGTCTATTCTGGTCTCTACGAGTGCTCGGGTCATGTTGTACCGTACATGGTCATCGTAAAAGTTGGCAAACCCACTGAGCGATCACGCCCTGGAAATCGTGGCAAACGTGACTCTCAAATGATGATTATGCGCTTTTTGAATAAGGTTCGTTCGTTACCGCTCATAGGCTGCCCTGCTTCAATCTGATCGGAGCTGCTGATCAGGTTCATTTCAACTCGCCGATGAACCCTCTTGAACTCGAGATGTATCATCAGATTAAGAATGTGATCGGAGTCAACCCTACGTTCTACGAGTACCTTTTCATGGTGGACGCGGACACGACAGTTGATCCGTTCTCGGTTAACCGTCTCATTTCGGCGTAAGTGCTTTTTGTTTCAAAGATTTGATGGATAGCGCTTAACCGTTCTCTAGTATGATTCATGATAAGAAGCTTCTCGGTGTGTGTGGAGAAACGTCGTTGGCAAACGCAAAACAATCTATCATCACGATGATGCAGGCAAGTCGCACTAGGAATTTGCAGCTTCGAGCTATATGCTAACTTGTAAATTACCAGGTCTACGAGTACTTCATCTCACATCACATGGCGAAAGCTTTTGAAAGTCTATTCGGTTCGGTCACCTGTCTCCCCGGTTGTTTCACCCTCTACCGTCTCCGTACACCAGATACGCATAAGCCCCTCCTGGTCGCCAATCAGATGATCGAGGACTACTCGGAAAACCGTGTTGATACCCTTCATATGAAGAATCTTTTACATCTCGGAGAGGATCGTTACCTGACGACACTTTTGCTCAAACACTTCCCGTTATATAAAACTCAATTCGTTCGAGACGCTCATGCGTATACCGTGGCCCCTGACGACTGGAAGGTTCTTCTTTCTCAACGTCGCCGCTGGATCAATTCTACTGTCCACAATCTCGGCGAACTCATGTTCTTGGACCAACTCTGCGGATTCTGCTGCTTCTCCATGCGGTTTGTTGTTATGATCGATCTCGTCTCTACGTTGACACAGCCAGTTACTGTGGTCTATGTGAGTTATCAAGCGCTTTCTACTGTGTTTCCTTTTGCTTAGTACATTTTGATCAGATCGCTTACCTTATCTACCAAGTTGTTGGCGAACACAAGCCCGTTCCAGAGCTTGCTCTCATCCTGATTGCTGCAATCTATGGTGTGCAGGCCCTGGTCTTTATTCTCCGACGTAAATGGGACATGATCGGATGGATGGCTTTCTACATCATTGCTATCCCTGCCTTCTCGTTCTTCCTCCCTCTCTACTCGTTCTGGAGAATGGATGATTTCTCCTGGGGTGCGACACGTCTTGTTTTGGGCGAATCTGGCAAGAAAATGATTGTCCATGTAAGTCGCTGAGCTGGTTCGAATTCGCTGTGACTTCTTGACTTACCTTCCAAACAGGACGAGGGTAAATTTGATCCACGAGCTATCCCTCTGAAATCCTGGACGGACTATGTACGTGATTCTTCGCCTCCTGAATGTCGGGGCTCCCCCTAATTCTTGTCTCTAGGAAAACGAGTTATGGGACAAGGAATCTAACCATAGCATAGGCTCATGGGTCCCACCAGCAAAGAAGGGTGATGACTATGCGGAATCCCGGACCGCTTCTATCTACGGTCGTGAGACTCAGTATGAGCCACGAAGCTTCTCCCCTGCTCCCTCTCAGTTTGGGATGATGCAACATCCACCGCCAGGTTACAACTCTGGCCGCAACACCCCGCAATCCATGTTCCGCCCTCTCGGAGACACGAGTAGCCTACTCCACCACCCAGCACCTTCAAGACCCATTTCCAACTACCTCGAAATGCCTATCCCTGCCACGAGCAGCCCCGATAATTACAACACCCCAGGCACGCCTACTGACTTTGATATTGAGCGGGCTGTACAGAATATTCTCCGGGGAGCCGACCTCAACACGGTCACCAAACGAGAGATTCGACGTCAGCTCGAAGAAACGTTCGGAATGGATTTGACGGCACGCAAGGCCAGTATTAACACTGCGATTGATAGGATCCTGCTTGCACAGGCTTAGACGTGGACCCGACGTGGACGATATGACATTATCCTTCTTACTTCCATTTGTACTCTGCCATCCACCTTGACGTTGGGGGTTTTTTTATTATTCACGAACTTGACTCATGCGCACTCCCTCTTTTTTTCCCACTCACTTCCCCTCTCTATTTCACTATACCTTACTTAGTTTTGGACATCGCGACCTCAGGCTCCCTTAGTATTATTGTGTAGCCAAAAAAAAACTTTTGGTTACATCTCAGGACTTTTTTGCATTACAACTCATATGTCTGTCATAGTCACTTAGAAACGATCTAAAAACCCTCTTTAGAATATCAAGGGATAATGTTGAAGCTTTTCAAGGATTATTGATCATTCGCTAAGTTAGATCTTGAATAGAAGATGTAGACGCGACGCCTATGCGAAATTGATGTGGTCTAAATTTGTTTTAGAACAAGGTTGGACAGCGTAAAGCGATGATACTGAACACCCATCCCATCTGATTCTCGTTGATGCCGAGATGTTTATACTGCAATGATCCCTTTGATCTCCGCATTCTGAAATTGGCTATTTACTTGCCGATATCTTCAAATATCTTTGGCTGTGGTTTTATCATGCGGATCCAGATATTTGGGCAAGCTCGCTTAGCTTACACGTAACAGTTAGCACGCACTTTGAATAAGAACTCATTAGATATAGTTCTTCTCAAATGCCAACCGCTATCAGGTCTGCTGGTTAAATTGGAACCGAACTGAACGAGTCCAATCCATCTAACCCCTCCGAACTCCTATCCGATTCAGAGTCATGCGCGATTGCTCCAAAATGTATCTATCATAGGGTATGTACATGTCATGACCCTGTCCGCGACTTCACAAAGAAAGAAAAACTTTAGACACGCATGGCCATCGATAGTCGAACAGTTTTCATGTTGCGACGAAGTACACAATATTATACAGTTTCAGAGGCAACTGACGATGCAAGGCCTCGATTTGAGTCTTAATTCTATAAGTGTGATGTTACAATGTCCGCTTTTTGCATTTTCGTTTCTACCAGATCAATTGTCCTCTGGCGTTGAAAAAGAGAATGTAAGGATGGAAGATTTCAAGTGGAATAGCGCTGAGTCTTACCCGTCAACAAAATATTCACCACCAGTCATATAACTGGCATGATCCGACAAGAGAAGGAGTGCCTGTCCCGCCATTTCGTGAGGCTATCGAAGGGGAGTGAATCAACAAAGATATATAAGATTTTGCCAAAGGAAGGGCTTTATCTGACCTCGGCGAAACGTCCGAGAGGAAGTGCACTGGCTTGGAAATCCCTCACTTTCTTTTCCATGTGCGAGGTCTGATCGGTGTTGACTATATAATATAAGAAGGATAGTTGAGATATCGGCAGGCGTTAAAAGCGTTGGAGCGAGACGTACCGTATCCGGGAGAGATAGCGTTGACGCGGATGTGGTGTTTCGCCCACTCAGATGCCAGGCCTTTGGTTAGATTGGATACCGCCGCCTTGGACGAGTTATAGAAGACCTGTGTAGTCGCATGTCAGTAACCTCTGAACGGCGGGAGAAAAGGGTTAAAGATCATAACCTGCATCAAGGGCTGGTTGAGACCAGACTGATTGATGATTTGCGAGCTCATGGACGACGTGATAACGATGGAGCCCTTGTGGAAGTTCTTTTCCATCCATAACCTGATACGACGAAAGTCTGGGTATATGCGTGTAGAGACAGGCAATGACCACTTACTTGGCCATGGCACGAGCAGTATTGAAGACGCCGAAAACATTGGTCTCATATACCTTTCTAAAATCGTCGAGATTGAGGTCAAAGGCATTTTTGGGAACGGAGACGCCAGCATTCTAGTGAGATTCCCATGCTTAACTAGCGACCAAAGAATCAGAGCGAGCAGATATACATACCGCTATGATGCCAGTGACGGGACCCATCTCTTGGTTAATTTGATGGATAGTCTTGTTCACTAGTTCAGTGTTGGTGACGTCGCATTGGTAAGCCTAATATATGCTTCATGTTCATAGCTAGCTTAAAAAAAAATAGCGCATATATCCACCTTGGCCTTCACGCCGAATTCCTTTGCGATCTTCTCAGTGACTTCCTGAGCGTCTTGGGAGCTCCTGGTAAGGAGAACGAAGTTCAAATTGGAAAGAGAGCTGATGTAGAAACACATTACCTGAAAATCACGGCTACATTGCCACCAGCGCCGGCAATAGCTCTGGTAAACGCATAACCGATGCCACGATTGCCACCAGTAACGATGATGCATTGCTCTGTTGGGTTTTTGTAAGTCATCGCGATGGCTATAGATGAACACGAATGGCTTGCTGGAAAAGTTGATCGTAAACGCTGAAGACATAGTGGGCGTTTGTTTGAAAGAAGGTTTTACATTCTTTGCTGGTATATATAGGTTTTCGTAAAAGCTATACGAGCTCTACGGCAATTATACGTCATGTGAAAAAAGAAGCATGGAATATTTCCCACACTATGGGCTCATAGATGTGGTCACTCGACAAGGTGGACCTCTTTCGCGAGTTTTGAAGCCTTGAGGTCCTCTCACATACAATGTAGAATAATTCACGATGTCGTTCGTTAATATGCTGAAGCATTTGTCCGGATAACAGAACTCAAAAATGTGTATTCGTATATTCCTATCACTGCCTGACTCCACGGATAATTATACACCACAGCATGTTTGTTTGGCGCAAGATACTGAGAAAGGAAGGATTAGAATAAGACTAATGATGCGCTTAGACTCGAACGTGCAGCCCATCACGAGATTAAATTTGTTGACGGAAAGGTTGTCCGTCCTGATCTCATGCCATCAGAATGACACGCTTTCTTGCAAATATCATAATCTTATTTATCTCCAAGAGATACACTGCCATTTGAGCTCACATGAGCCTATGCGTGCCAAATGCGCCACCCTAGTAATACTAGTAATACCCACCTTTCATCCTATGATCTGCGCTCCTCCTTCAGGTTCAAAGGGTAGTGCCCGTGAAGCATGTGTCCGGCCTGCTGTCTAAGCCGATCGGCCTAGCTCAGCGGCTCTTAGCTCGAAGGCTACCACCTCCAATTGTCCGAAGAGGTTTCAAGGTTTTGCACTAAATCAAGTCAGTGGATGTGTATCATGCACCTCGTGTTCCCCATCAAATTTCACAACATGTATTTTAGGAAATTCAATACCACTTGCCTGAGAGAATGAATCATATCGTCATATTGCCTCTCCTTTCCCAAGCCTTGATATACTAGATACTAGATAAATTGATGATCGGTCTCTAGACAGAAACGAGTTCCGCCCGGCATTGGAAATTAACCAATATTATTAGCACAGCCAGTGAGTTGCTTAAGAGCCAATATTTCAATCTCCACTCTAGGTTCTAAGCTCTTTAGCTGGTCTGAAACACAGCTTACGCCCTCACGCGCATACTATTCTACACTTGCCTTTATGAAATACGTTCAGCTCATTGTCTTCGCCTACATTACAGGTGCTTCACTTGCAGCCGCGACACCTGTTCTCAAGAAGCAAAATGCCAGTGGGCATAGAAGTCCGGTGCAAAGTACCTCCAACACTCAGGAAAATAGTGGTCAAAAGCAGCCGCTGGTGGCTAATACCTTCCCCACGGGCTTTGGACAACGTCAACCAGTCACCAAAAACAAACATATTGAATTGTTAATCACACTTTAACTGCGTATGGACAGATAACCAACAAAAGATTTCAGGAATACAAAAGACGACACAAAATCGAATGGTGAGTCTGGATACCCGCCAGCACCCCATAGGTACGCGACAAGCAGCGGTCAAGCTATGTCGGCGGAGCAATTACTGGCACATGATTATTACAGCCCTTACAACATTGGGAGGCCGCTACATCTGGACCCTATTCGGCCACTGCCGCAAGAAACTGACTCGATGGAAGAAACAAAGGCTAAGGCCTCTTGGAAGAAACTGTTTCGGATTTTTAGGCGGACGTGATAAGGGGTCCTTCTATTGTTGTAGATCGTCGTCTAATTTTGGTCGATCCTTTCGGTCGGATGTCAGTCTGAGTCCAGTTCGGGATATGGATGATCTTATTAGCTTTAGGCAACGTTATATATGTTGAAGCAGAAGATGAACTCCCAAAGTATAGCCTGAGGCAGCTGATGAGCCGAAAAATGCTCTCGATGACGGTATTGTAGAAACAGGATGACGAGCCGTTTGTTTGTATAGATAATACTTCTTTATAACTTCAACCAACATTTTTCAGGAAATGGTCGATTGATCAGACAATGCCCGTGAGTAATTGTTCTGACGTTTGAGGCAAAGATTCTAATGTTTAAGACCCGATGACTTACCCATAGGAGGAAGCTTGACATGCCACTTGGTGCAGCTGTTGCCACGAGAAAACTGGTGACATTTAGCTGGTAAGAGGTTGGACTCCGATGTGTTCTGTGGGAGACATTGCACGGATAAGCCTATTCCATATCACTATCGCCTTGGAGAGAAGTGCGTGAACTCACTTTGGCGCCCGGGCAGAATCTTCAACAGAAGTACTAAAGGATGATGGTCTTCAAATACGAAAGAAATTTACAATCACCTTGTTACCAGCGATCTCATGAATGCCGTGATTGCATTAACAAATTACTCTAGAGGTTTTCATGAACGTGATACGGAATACGGAGCAAACTACTGACCGAACAACTGGTTGTAAAGGCTACATCTCCGTAGATATAGACGCCTCTAGTTTGTATGATCATTATGCCCCTACCTCATGCCCCGAGAAATTGGAAACAACGAGATTTTACTGATATTGAAGATAGCAAAGAAGCCTACAACGCACAATCCCGAATTCCAAGCATGCCAGGGGGTTGAGGACAACCAACCAGCGCTTCGTAAGTAGCCGTCGATTAATCTGACCGACTGTAATAGGTCCATGAACTGAGAACTGAACTTTATGGGATTGGAAAAGACCGCTGCTTACCAGAAGCGTTGATACACGTATATGCCAAACGGCTGACGGAGGTTGGTAGCGTTACAAAAGGTTAAGATTTATCAACATCCGGGGGTTTGCGGCTGAACATTACACATTTTATAATCATTCAAGGTGAAACGGAGAGTCATGATAGAAGTTGCGATATACGATCAACGAGGTTATGAACGAGTGTAGGGGATTCGCCAGCGGAACTTTATCAAAATTCCTGAAATCCCAGATAGAGATAGAAGAATTATCCAGAGGTTGTAAAGCTTTTTCAACAAACCGTAGCCGAATTTGAAGCGCCCACTAAACAAATTTTCTGGCTGAGACTATAGTAGCATTAATGTATAGGCCGTTTCCTTGACGACGAGAGCACTGATCACTGTCGGCAAGTCTGTCATATCGACGGCAACTGGTTGATATGTAGTAGCCGCAAAAAGGGAGGTATGTATAGTGGCATGCGAGTCCGCCTATAAATACTTGTTTAGCAGGATAATATACGATAATATAGCTGCACTGACAGTGTTCGAGAGAGCATCCAGAATCCTGAACTAGTCGAATTCAGACTCCGTGTCGCATGCATCAGAAGGTTTATAAGTCAAAATGGTTGATTACAAATTCGATGGGCAACTAGCTGGGACGAGCGAAGAATACGTTATGGATGGACTTTGTCAGGGTTTGGGCTGTGTAAAGTGAGGCTGCATTCGAAAGTTTTGAAATGTCCTCGATTTTGAAATGTCCTCGATTCATCGCCCGTAACCGAATCCGATCTGAACGAATATATAGACTGAGTAAGGAATCGTGGCGTAGATATCTCGTATCCTACTCACCAACATTGGAGACCGCATGGCATCGAATTCTTAAAGCAACCTGGCTCTCCTGATCCTTGAAAAGCTTCCATCCGCTAGATAGAGTGAAATTGTAATAATACGACGTTCCAATGCCTTTGGCTCTTATATATTGTTGCGAGGACATCTGATCACAGCAGCAGCAGCGGTCAATCGATAACTCCGATGTTTGATGGGCGCATCATGAGTATTGAATAAGAAAAATAGAGTAAGACGGTATCTTTGACTTGGGGACGAATTCAAGATATAGAGCAAGACAATTTAATTACTCTTACTTTGACAGTCGTTCATCAAGGAGTAACGCATGGCGCTGAAGTCTGTTCTGGTTAGCGCCAAATCATTTGAAGACCAAAACAAATTCTTTCCTGGCAAAATCCCCCGCAGGTAACTCTTCCGGATACCGTTGTATCATTTGATGAATGGGTAGAACAAAATATCAAAATAAGCTGGTGGAGTATAGATGTAGAAACGCGTGGCAATGGAATGGACGATTTTTCCTGAGTGACGAGAAAGGAAAGCGATTCCTCATGATGCAGTGGGAACATATTTTACATGGTGTTATATCACTCATCGAAACCGTCTTGTCCACTTCCTCAAGGCAACACATCCGACATCAGTTCCTAGAGTCAGCTCCGTGCTCTTGAGGTACTCGTCTGACGAGTTCCCCCCACGTTTAAAGAGGTTGTAGACAAGGTACTTGGTCACTTCGACAAGGGTGTGCAGCCTTCTTCCAACGACGCCGACGCTGCCGATTTATGAGCGCTTGCTAGTTGGCTGTTATTAGGTTCGTTGTATTGTTTTTGGCTCCTCAAATCCACTCTTCGATGGCGTGGGTGAGGTGGGGCTTGTGTGTGCATACGTATGAGCTGAACACGACAGATCCATTACCTGTAAGCGGTTCCTGTGAGTTTTATGATACTAAAAAGCTTGAAATAAGACGCATGCCTTGGGGTCGTAGACGCGAAATGCAAGTTATTTGGATTTATCGGATATATGTTTCAAGACGCCAACACTTAGATGATTTCAGATGGGTAGCAAGAAAACTGTGATATCAGGGCGAGTGACCAGCTTTCCGATCTAGACATCAAAAACGATATTACGGCAATTGAGTAAGAGGCGAAAATAGAGCGGTTAAAATTACAAATGAGGGGAAAACGTACAATTCGAAAAGCTTAGCCACCCCGGGAAAATATCTCGCCACCTTGATAACTGAACTCTTTACTATCCGCATCCTCATTCCTCCCCTGCGGACTCTTTGTGCCATCCACGCTCTAGGAAATCATCTAATTCGCTCATCTTGAAATGCGCCTTATAGCAATACTTGGTCCGATATCCGATCCTAACCTTTGAGCTCCCTTCCGGACCAGGGTCCGAGCGAGGCGCGCGCAGGGATTGAAGGACATGATTTTGGTCGGACTAGGGCGGGGGGTTCGATGTGACTGAAGGCGGGTTTGGGAGGGCGCCCATGATGATTGAGGGCACGGTTGGTGGATTAGACACGAGAGGGCAGAGAGAGCGGTGCAGTGTTTGATGGAAGAGGTGAGGAAGGAACAGATGATGGGAACTCGTACATTGTCGTCCAGCGCGCTTCAGTGGAGAGGATGGGAAAGGAAGGTTGTGGTAACAGTTGTGACGACAGCCTTTTGGACGCTGAAGTTTATACGCTGACCTCGATCGTCCGCATGCTGAGCCCCCGTGTTCAAATGCCGGCTTCGTTCCGAGGCAACTTATGTTTGACGAGGGCAATTCGGCGTATATAAAAACCGCTGCCGGCCATGAATTTAGATCCAGTGTCATATGCGTCACCGGGTTTTATAGTTGATTACAGTTGGATGGACGTTTTCAGGGTTTACGCGTTTCCGCTGGGAAAGTGGGAAGGTTTTTACACATCATCGCCCTTGATTGAAGAAATAGATTGAGTGAGGAATCGTGGTGTCAATATCTCATATCCTACTCACAAGGCTAACATTAGAGACCGCATGGCATCGGACTACTGCCTCTCTCTATCATTGAAAAAGTTTCGTCTGCTGGGTAGAGTGAAATTTCAGCTGAGTCGATCCTATTAGAACGCGGGTTGGAAAACCCTAGGTCGATGGAGCTTCGATGTCATTTATCTGACGAAATGGGATGAACAGCTGGACACATCATGAAAGCCGTAATCTTACCAATCGCAGACGAGGAAGTAAATGCACCAAGGCAAAAAGAAAAGAAGGAGCACCCGCGGGAATTACGGGGTAATGTTGAAGTTTGTTTTGATAGGACACTTGACTCCCAACGTTCAACTGTAGCGACCACAACTCTAGAATGAAAGACTCTATAACTCGTATATACTTATGATCCGACATGGACTTCGCACCTTAGTACGATACTACCATTCCTGCACATGCACCAGCGTAAACGGGTGTCATCGTTTTGCTGAGATTAGGGAGGTCGCACTGTGTTCATCGATCAGTGCGGATGGGCCGATCTGCCTCGTCGTGTACATCCACTGACGCAAATGAAGTCAAAATACCGCAGTACGTTTATCAGTCTCTGAGATTGCGTCGTAGGGAGGTCACACTTTGCTCATCGCTCAGTGCAGATAAGCGATCATGGGAACACCTTCGCTCGGCTTGGAAGACTAATTGATGTGTTCAACATATCTCTTTTGCCTGCATTGCGCTAGAATACTAACCTTCGCCTGGCTTCGGAGAATGTTGGTCCATCATCTTTTTCGCCCTTTTTTTTTTCCAGCCGCCTGCCGCTGTCCGCCCGGTGTTATTAATCCTAAGTTTCTTCACCGCAATACAAACGATATGGGCATTTTGTGCCAACAAGTCTGCGTCTTGGCCCCTGAGACTCGAAAGAGAAATAAACCTGGCCACGCCCCGACGATATCTGTTTCTAACAAGCGTAACGTGAGTCCTGACTGTTTTTATGGGATGGTTGCTCACTAGATAATACCCGACTAGAAACTCTTGTCCCCAGTTATGATTGGAAGGCACTCAAATCCACCGAGTCATACTGGTGATATGATGCACAGACTTCCGAGTAAGTTTTGGAATGGACAGAGGATCTGGAGGTAAGTCACTTGCTTTCGTGATTCTGACAATAGTTAGGTGGTTTGAACTGCTTATGGCTCTATTGTTGTAGACCTATAATTTCATAGAGACTATCAGCCTGCTACAGCATTGACATTTGGGCCTTACCTGAGGAATGTGTTTAGGCTCTATGAATCAGCTCACCATTAAACCACACAAACTCCCCCCATAACACGGCCTGCGCTCTCTTGTAGTCTTGCTACTACCTGTTAGCGCCGGCTGCGTTTTCTTGTTGTGGATAGCGATGTCATGGTTAGGCCATCCAAACGGATACAAAACGAACGACGATCTTGCTAAGACTGGCCCTCGGGGCTTCCGGCAGTCTGACCTATAATTTCAAGAACGCTCTGGGTCAGCTTTCTGCGATATTCAGCCTATTCGTCGACTTGGTCTTGACTTACTAACGCTATAGATGCTATGGCGCGCTGCGTGTTCATGGCGAGTGTGTTAGGGGTAGGTGCAAATCGAATTTCACCGTTTCTTGCATCTCCAATGTGTCACTGGCGGTCATGTTAGCGGCAGTATCTTCTGTCGAAATTTTGAGGAAGTATAGTTTTTTTTTTCTTTTTCTGGGGGGGGGCCAACGAAAGGCGGTTGACGTGAGCCCCATCATACGGTTGGCCCGGGAGGGCCAGATCAAACATTATTCGCAGCCCCCTGGCTTATCTCGAATCTCATCGGCAACAAAGAGGTGGCCGTGGATATGGCGAGCTTTTTTTTGAGAGGGATACCGCGTCGATAGACAGATGAAAGATTTCTTTTTTCGACCATCTTTTGCAATAACCATTCAAAAGGCGGTTTAATATTAGGACCCACTTAGCGTTGATGCAAGCCACAGATAGAAACGGAAACTTCTAGACAGTTTTCTTTCTCAGGCCGGTTGTCAAAGCGTGTAGTCGGCGTCGGGTATTGGCATCAAAACTAAAATAAGAGCCGTGTGTAAACTCTTTAACGCCTCTCAACAAACTTCTCTCCAACCACTTCTACCTACAGCTACCAAAAAAAGCCCGTTTCTCATTCATCTCATAGTCTTTCCGCCGTGTTTATGGAAAGCCCACATGCTCTCAACGCACAAAACCCAATTCACGAAACCCCCCCAGAAGTCATGACACATATTTTCAGCTACTTCGATCCAAACATCGTGCTTCCCCTGTCCCACAGTCCACCCAGCGCTCAAGTGGCGATATCCCAGGTATGCGAAAAATGGCGAACAGTTATACACCGCATGGCACCACTTTGGTCCCATTTTGTGATCGAATTGCCGGTTGAGTGGCAAGGTGGTGTCTGCGCGCGTAACCAAACGTTCCTCGCTGAGTCCTTTACAACCTGGCTTCAATGTTCCGCTTCAAAGCCTTTCACCCTCACTTTGGGCCACGTCCCTCAAACGCTATTCAGCGCCATCATTCATCCCGTACGACAGCACGCCAACTTGTTTAGGCTCGTCCTTCGCACCGATCTCGAGCATTCCCTGGAGGATTTTCGCGATCAACTTCCGCTGTTGGGTGAACGTAGGGTCGTTAGATCTCTCTCGCTTCGCATTGAGGAAGGGGCCATGTTGAATATGAACGGTGTGTGGCGACCCAATGTTCACCCCCCTGGCCGTTTTAATTCGCGTCCTTTCGACCTCGGATGCTGGGAAAATCTACGTGCCCTTTATTGGGACTGCTCGTTTGCTTCCTTTCCTCTACCTACTGCCACCGACGCGATGCGCAACATTCGGACGCTCTCGTTGAGTGGCCCAACCAAAATTTTCGATTCTATCTCGATAATACGTTCACTCCACAACTTGACCTATCTCTCGCTTGCTCACCTTGTGGTCAACTCGGAAACGCAGCATTCGTTCCGCCATAGCGGCATCAAGGTGTTGGAAATTACGTGCCAAAACGATCCATATGTTTACCTTCCCTGGTTGACCCTACCCAGCATCACCAAATTAGTTTTGACAAAGTCTCCAACTACGGACACTTCGACATCTACGGAAACAGCATACGTAGAACTTGACAACTTTAATGAGCGTTCCTCATGCATCGTCGGCTCACTTCACATTCGGTTCAATTCTCCCAGCCAGGACATTTTTACTCTTAAAAAGTCCAAGTCCGTTTAACGCTCAAAGGCGAGAAAGATGGGGAACATTGGTTTGCATTGGTGTCTTCTAGATAGTATACTTGAATACATGACTTATATTTATTGTTACTGGTTATTCAGCATTATTACGCTGATAGTTGAGAAGCGGTCATCCTCTCTTCCTACCTGCTTCAGAGTCCTCATACAAACTATCCGAATATTTGCTACAAACATTCAGTGTCTAGTCAAAGTCGGTTGATCGAACAAGTTGAACCGTGGGGGGCCGCATAAAGTTTAGTACAACTGCGCCTTCTGTGGTTCGTTGCTCAATTCGTCATTAGACCCCAGGTTACGAGAAAACTTGGTTCCATGAACAATTCTGCGTCTATCCTGAGCCTTAAAAACATACCCGAGATCCTAAAATATAGCGCTTTTTCCTTTTCGTGCGTACGCATAAATGCGATCGCGGCTTCTTTTCTACTTAGTCGAGTGGAACCTGGGGTGTGTGTTAAGCTGAGAAAGGATGATTACATTCAGACTAGGCGTCGTAACAGTCATTCCAAACGATGTCTGATCTTGAGAAAACGGTTATATAATAGATGGGGTATGTAAAGTCGAGAACTGACTTTGTTTCATGCGTGGAGTTGTGCCGGGGCTTGCATTTAGATCTAAAATATCTATCTACGGTCAGACAAATGTTTATAGTAGACGCTTTGAAGGCGTCAAATGATAGATACGTGTCTGTCACTTGTTTTGTAGGGAGACGTATATACGCGAGCGCAGGTTAAATTCCTGCCGTGGGACCGACAACAACCACTTCGGATTTCGGATCAATTATTCGTGTCCTGTCACCCCAAGTCCAAATTCATGCTGCCACGGCCGTCCCTCTCACCACTTCCACCACAACTCGCAGCCCGCCACCATAGCCGCATGATAATTACAGACCTCACAGTTGACATCCCCGGCAGCCGCAAACCGCTCCCCAATGAAAACGCGGACACAACACGTTCGCGGCCAACTTCACGGTCTCGATGGAAAACGACGGAATTTAGGATATATATTATCATAGCATGCATCGTGATACCCATCATGGCTTGGATACCCGTTTCATTAAGCCAACGTGCGTTCTTGTTAATCTCTATGTCTGATTAGTTGTATTGAATTCGTTGCTCGTCCCAGCATCTCATCCAAACTATCGTCGTTTTGAAAGAAGGCTTTCGCCCGGCTGGATTCCATTTCGCAACGTGGTACGTTGTTTACTCACTTTTTTTCGCACTCATTCTTCTATTTTATTCTCAGGATAACAGCGACGCGCAATACCGTGGGTTCAGAAACAACCTCTGGCTCCTCGCATTCCTAGCTGTCCTCTACCTCTCGCTCAAATCCCTTTGCCTCCGCGCTATCGGCAGCAATTCAAGAACGAGTCAATTCAACGCTTCCAACACCACACCTACGACCACCTCATCCCCAACCACCACCACGACTGCAAAAACATACAACTATCATCATACTCTGGTCTACAACCTCGCATTCTCCCTCTTATTTATTATCGGCTTGCATGGTGTTGGCATCTTCAAAATCCTCGCCATTCTAGCGCTCAATTTTCTCCTCTCCCGCCTCTCATCATCTTCATCATCATCAACGTATCTAACTGGACTTACTCTGACCTGGTCATTCAACATCGCTGTTTTGTTCGTCAATGATCGATACGAGGGATACCAATTTGGAAGTATTATCCCATCTTTGGCTGTTCTCGTACGTCGCGATTTCTTTTTGTTCGCTTTCGAGTAGCTCGGTATTAATCTTTTATTAATTAAAGGACACGTATCAAGGTGTCTATCCACGATGGCATATCATATTCAATATCACAATGCTCCGACTTCTTTCTTTCAATATGGATTATTATTGGGCGTGTAGAGAATCAGAGAAGGCGCAAACAGGAAGCGACAGCACGACGAAAGTGAGCTTCCTCCAGGCTATTCCATTTTCGCGCCACATTGACTCAGCGCAGCTTTTTCTAGCACCACCTATTGACAACCGCGACACCAATGGTACCAGCAGAACGCCAGCGGACGAGTCATCCGCTACCCATGTACAGCTTTGTGACATATGTGTCTTATGTCCTTTACCCGCCTCTGTATATCGCTGGCCCTATCATGACGTTCAA